>OZ014506.1:54768935-54908935 GCA_963966075.1 Aphodius sticticus
TTGCGTGCGTTACATCAAACTATTCCGTGTTGAAACGTTTATTCTACACTATAAATCACAATACACATCCCCAATAAATCGCAAGGCACATCCCTTACGGGTACTTTTGTACTGTTCTCGTACTATAGGCTAGGTTCTGTGTCGCCAGCACGTGCCAGCACCACGCGCCGCCGCCTTGACAAAATCACGATGCGCATATTTATTCCAGAGAAAGGGATTACTTGAAAGAAGTGAGAATCACTTCAGTTAAATAATTGGTGGGTTTTTATTCAGTAAACGATACTTACTTATATTAAATGTCTTATATTTTCTGGGATCAAGTAACTACGCACTTGGATGGATTTACTATTACTTCGTTGGAGAAATTAACATTTTTGGAACGAAAAATTCAATTACTTCTTTCAATACAATATTGGTTCTTATAAAGATAGAATTTATTTGTTGACAGCATTTATCTGAGAAATTATGTTACTTATATTGAGTATATGGCATTTCTTGTATATACTTAACTTTCTACATCCAAGTAAATATGCATTTGAATCTAGTCAATAAATTCAAGAAATTATGTTTTCTCGTTCCAAATAATCACTTTTCTGTGTGTACGACCATGAGTACGACCGATCTCGATGAAATAGAATTTGCTCATGCAGCTAAACTATAAATTCTACCAAAAAATGTCATATACATAAATTATAGAAAATTTCCTCTCCTTTAATTTATTATATAACTATTTTGACGACAATACACAAATAGCGGCTCATTTGCAAAATCTTCGAAAAATGCTAAGAGTGAACCACCAGTTCGTTTAGACCCTTTTCAACAGAAAGCTTTTCAGCTCTAAGTTTGGTTATGAAACTTCTAAATATGAAGTTTCGTCCCGATACCTTTAGTAGTATCTCCGGAATCGTCGCCACAAAAACGGGTACACACACACATACACACACACACACAGACATTTTTTTGTACCTTGATCAAAAATGTTCAGGGGACCCAAAAAGACATATTTCCGCTAAAATCTCAAATTTTTTTTTTGGCACTATTACAATACTTTACATAGGTACTGCGTATGATAAAGTAAAAAATCAAAGTGTCATGAATTGGAAATGGTGATAGCATTGCAGTGTCGCGGTTCTGTCACGATAGTAAAAAATCTGATGTGGCCAGGCACATGACTTTATCATACTATATATAAAATTAATAGTTTAGCTGCATGAGATATTATTTGATCGAGATCGGCTATGCATTAAAATAAAACTAGTAGAACTAGACAGATATGCCGTTTAAAGCTGCGTTCGGATATTGTACTCCGTTGACACCGGGTACACCGTGCAAATGACACGTGTTATTGGGTGTAGAAAGTGTGAAGGTGCGTTCCGATTGGTGGCAATGGTTGGTAATGGCGGTGGTAGCAGACGAAATTATAGTGTTTCTCACATGTCGTGATGGTGACACATATTAGTTTGCATGTATATAAACTTCACTAGCAAATTCTATTAGAAATACTATAATAGCGTCTACTACCACTGCCATTAGCACTAATGAAAACGCACCTTACCGGTGTACAATATCCGAACGCAGCTTGTATTGACAGTAGTATTGTCAAAACATTAGCGTTTGACACCACCTACTGTCATTAGATTCATATCTGACATATAATCTGACATATCCTGGCTACTTGTTTTAATGCAGTACGACCGATCTCGATGAAATAGAATTTGCTCATGCAGCTAAACTACTGATTGTACCAAAAAATGTTATAGTCATAAATTATTCAGAATTTCCACTAGTTTAATTTATTATTTAACTATTTCAACGAAATTCCAGAAATGCCGGCTTATTTACAAAATCTTTCAAAAATGCTAAGACTAAACCTCCAGTTCCTTTGGACCCTTTTTAACAGAAAGCTTTTCAGCTCTAAGTTTGGCCATGAAACTTCTAAATATGAAGTTTCGTCCCGATACCTTTAGTAGTTTCTCCGGAATCGTCGCCACAAAAAAACGGGTACACACACACACACACACACACACACACACACACACACACACACACACACACACACACACACACACACACATACACACACACACACCCACATCCACACACACACACACACAGACATTTTTTTTACCTTGGTCAAAAATGTTCAGGGGACCCAAAAAGACATATTTCCGCTAAAATCTCAAAAATTTTTTTTGGCACGATTACAATACTTTACATACTACGTATGATAAAGTAAAAAGGTGTCATACAGCAAAGCATAATGTCGTGGCATTAAAACTTGCGATTGACTACCACGAGAATTAAAGAAAATCAAAGTGTCATGGTATGGAAAGCATAGTATCATGACATTAAGGTCCGATCTTACAAAACACGTTATACCATGGGATAACCTAAATATTGGTATAAATACCAGAATAAGTTGTTATTACTATGGAAACATAAATATTTTAGCCAATGGAGGCGGCACAGGATTATTTATGCTGGGAATAACTATTCTACTGCATACATACGATTGTAAGATCGGCCCTAAGACTGCTTACACACGTAGACGTTGTATGCGAAATTCAGTATCCGGGATACGGAATTCGGATGAGATGCGATGCAAATACTGTTGGATAGTGTATGCGAAGCGGCCATATTTGATGACAGCTGTTGTGTCATTTGTTGTGTCATTTGCGACTACATTGCCGTGTGGGATAAACATGGATGTAGAGAAGTGTATAATGTTTTGGCTGCTTGCAAGGAAAAATCGTGTATAACCACATGGTTCTCCTTTGAGAACCATGTTGTTATCACACATTTCTCTAAATATGGCTGCCCAGCACTGCTAGTATTTATTTGAGTAATTAAAGTCGGCGGTGTTCCACAGGCAGGTCATGGTTTCCCCCAAGTTTATAAATTTTCATTTCATTTCATTATCGAAGATAAACCGCTCCATTGTCAAGCTCGTCACTGACGATACAGCGCTGCAGTTTGACAGAATAGCACAACAAAATTGCAGTATAGATGACAGCGGCGCTCACGGTCCAACACCAGTATCACTAAATAAAATCGTTAATGGGAGCATTAAATAAAAAAATATATAATGGGTGTGTACTGTGTACCCAATGCCTAAACCTACCCCATCACCACACGTCTATGCTATGATTAAAAACTTGGCGCGGCAGTATGCGCGTCTGAACGGCTCCATATACTGCAATGTAAAATCGGTATCCCGTCACGACTTCAGCAGCCGGCGGCTGAAAAGTTGAAATTCGAGCATTCAGTATCGCGACGCTGTATCCGTCGCGCGTCCCCGTGTGAAAGGCTCCATTTGAACACATGTATTAGCTGAATCTCAGGCGCGCGCGTCTCGCATACAGCGTCTACGTGTGTAAGCAGTCTAAAAGCCGCGACTTACTGTCACGTGAATACGCATCTTTACTCAACCTTCTCATGCCTTCTCGGCGGAAAATTTTTCCGTTGAGTTGTCAGCGGCCCATTCTAACCTCAAAAAGTATAATAATTGTGACGTTTGCGCACAAAGGTCGCAAATGTCATTTTGTCAAGTTATTCCAGTTTTACGACGTATTTCAGATACTTTTATACCTTATACCTTTTTTGTCTGTTAAGAACAGTGAAATGTAAATACATACGTATAGCTGGAAAGGACGCGACATGGCCAATAAGTGAGGTAAATGCATTTCGTATGCAACCCGCAATGATGTGGGGTAGCCATCACTTTCTATCTCATACGGTACCATGGCTGCATCATGGCCGTAAGTGGTTTCACGGTTTGACTTTTTTATTGGAGATATCGTTTTCAATTAAACAAACACTACTGCAATCCGCTACCTACGGTAGTCAGACAGTGACACAGCCCACATCATCGCTCTGTCTCTTTTGCTTGGGCCTGCCTCAAATCTAGCTAGCTAATGTAAACCGCGCGTCCCTTCCAGTTAGATTAGAGTTCACTGGTTAAGAAGGATAGTATAGTCGAGCCAACTTACGTAGAAAAGGATACGCTGGTGAACAAGTTGTCAATATAATAAAATCCGGTATTCTCATGCTCAAAATTTTGCGCAGAAAGAATTTCGGATATTATTTTTAAGAAGAATTGATGGAATATAGCTATTTAAATGTACCATGCTTTCATTACCAACTTCAGATAAATTAAGAGCAAAGTGACAAAATCCAAATAAATCTAATGCGCCCAAAGTATGTTTCATGATATTTCCAGATAATTCCTGCAAAAGACAAATTTTAATTTGTTAGGTTGAATCTTGTGGTTTGACGCAAGGTCAGATCTTATAGGAGGTGTGATCAGAAATGTTGTATATTGCGTTGTATATATAATATTAGATTGCTGGTAGACCTTAAGAAACAGAGTAAAGAGGTGATTGCAAAATTACTAGCTTATTTTGAACGTGAATGTGAGCACAGCCGCTGAATTCTATACAACTTACTTTTGACCGGCAAAAACTTGTTGTACGCACCCCATAGTCGTAAATTGCTGCAAACTACGGAACGTCACTATCTCTATCTCTACGTCACCAATAGGGAAGCAGTGTGACTGTTTTTCTACAGAGCGCAAAACGTCTCACGACTACGTTGTAAGTCGGGCGTGAAAGTCTGACTGGCTTTAGACGAGTCTAACGCGTAGTACGTCGCGTATTATCTCATAATGTAAAAAGTTCGTTTCGTATTGTCAAATGTGAGAGAGCTAGTGAAGATGCGATTGTCATGCATTCACTCTTTCTACGACATGTGAAAAGATTGACATGAACTTTGGACCATCGTTGGACGTTTATCTTCTATGACGACTGTCACTTTTGACAAATGCAAAGATCCCTTGACCAAACAATAAGTAGGCCACCTGAATAGCTGATGCGCCACGATTGGAAAATTCAACGCGGGACGTATTAAGTTATACCGTTGATACGTTCCTGTCAACTTGAAATGCCTCTATTCGGTTGTACGCTGCATAGAAAACCTGCTCCTAGGAAAACCCGCCTTTAATGCGTCGTACGTCGCGTATTATCTCACATCCATGTCATAATACAGGGTCATTATAAATAATTGTAGTCGAAGCAGGCCATGTCCATGTTAATAAATTTTTGCCGTTATACCCAAACAACTTTTTGGGTATAGCGGCAACTTTTGCGTGTAGAACAATGGTATTCCATTCAAATAAAGCGGCAACTATATTTACATTGGATATCATGGCATACTTCGACTACAATCGTTTATAATGACCCCGTACAAAATATCAAAAGTTCGTTTTATTGTCAAATGTGACATGTAGTGTCCGACCGAAATCGACTTTTTGGCCGAAACCGAAACCGAATTTCGGCTTTTGTCTCAGTTTCGGCCAAAACCGAAACCGAAACTTTTTCAGAGATGTTGCTGCCCGATTTTCTAAAGTCTTTCAACAATTCTTTTTAGGAAATTTGCAAACTCGAACATCTGATTTTTATTATAACATAGTTTAAAACTATACAATAATATTATTCATTAAAACAAAGCAAAAAAAATACATAGGTAACATAGACAACATAAAACTTTCAATAGTCAAAGTTAAATAATAATCTAATGTTATAACTTAAAAATAAACGTCTTTCTGCATTTTCACCTAGTAAGTTGTTTCGGCAATTAGCGAATATTAAACCGGCGGCACTAAACAATTGCTCGCTTGCAAGTTGCAACACTGATCGGTGGTGCGGGAAGATATTTTAAAACTACCTTGAGCAGAGACTGGTACGGACAAGAGTTCCAGTACTCATATATATCAGCATTTCTTTGCACTCTTGGCTCCTTCAAGTAACATCGAATTGTTTGCTCTAATGGCGATTGCTGATCTTCATCGGTAAATGTATGGGTATTATCAGTATCATGAGAATCCCATAATCCCTCTTCCTTTTGGTCTTCAACATTTGGGCCTTGAGGTATATCCATATGAATAGGTTGCATATTACCTCCATTTTGGTCTTCATTTGAAATAAGCAATACTTCTTTTAAAGTAAGATATTTAGATTTGAATCTAGGATCTAGTATAGTCGAGGTAATTAATACAGAGTGGCATTCTACATATGCAAATCGCTTATTTAAGCTTATCAGCAGCTTTCTTTTCATGTTTGCCACCTCTTCGTTGTCAGTGTTATCTTGAGTTTGCAACTTACCAGTCAGCATATATATATAAGGGGTATAATTATAGATATAGTTGAATCAATTTAACTTTGCGTGTAAAGTGACATGCGGTAGTTACGATCGTTACGATATAATTAAATGCGTTCCCGCTCTTTCTACTGAATGCTAAACTATGGACACTAACGTTGGACGTATGTCTCGGCTGGCTAAGACAGACGATCTCGAATGCTAATATGTATACTAGTGCGCAGAAGAAAGACAGAACTACAGTACGTCGGTCATTGGGTAGTTCGGATCTCCAACGGCGTCGCTAACATGAGATTCAGGGTAACTGTCAGTTGTGCTGGGTCACACTTTAAAATGCCGGGAAAATATTTAAATCCTCAAACGAAATAGTATGTGGCCAATCCTATAGCTAGAGGTGGGTCGTTATTTAACGATCTGTTATTTTATAACAGTTATTTGTTAATAACAGTTCGCAACAGTTATTTCGCTTCAGAAATAACAGGTACACCGTATATAACTGTTACGTTGCGACCGTGGCGGTTGCAACAGTGAACACCGCAGTCGCAGTGACTGCGGTGTTGCGAATCACACAAAATCTGTTTGAAACGACTTTGCCGCCGTTGTTATTCGATTCGCCGCTCTGAATATTTACTTTATAGTTATTTGTATCATATGTATATATGTACTTCCGAAAAAGCTTTTAGAAAATATCTACATAATGTAAGATATAGGTAAAGAAGATTTATCAGATGTGATTTTCTTATTCCAAGAATTAGTAGTCCGACATGAACCATTATTGGTTTATAAGATGCGCATCGGACATACAGGTACCATTATCTCGCATTTAAGAAAACATTAATTAAACATCGTAATGACACATTACGAAGAACCCTTACACTAGTAGAAATTTTGAGTGTTGTTTACTATGATTATGATGGTACATCATCTATGTATGTAAGTAGTTGTACTATGAACTGATATACACTATGATGTACCATCATCTCATCATATCTGTTACTTGTACAAATATACAATAATCAATATAGCAGCATCGTAAACATAACAGAAATAACTACAACGTGTTATTATTTTAAACTGTTATTTTTAAATAACGTTAACAGTCGCATGGTCAATATAGCAGTATCGAAAAAAATAACAGACATAACTACAACCTGTTATTTTAAACTGTTATTTTTAAATAACGTTAACAGTCGTAACTGTTATTTCATTATAACAGCTTTTCCCACCTCTACTATAGACTATTTTACAGCGGAAAAGGAAAATATGGATCCCCTAATTTCCCTTAATGCAATTCAGCAGGTATTAATTATTGTCCATTCGTCCTGCTGCGAACATTCTTACATTATTTCTTAGAGAGTTGCGGATGCATTAAAAATAAGTCTAAGGGCAGTATCTAATATTAAAAATGCCAGGGAGGCAAACGAGTCATTTTGTACCAGAAGAAACGTTCGAACTCGGAGGATACCAAAAACCTAAGACGTTGATGAGGGTGCAAAAATGCAAGTTCGCAACACATTGGGCATGTCCAGCAGACTCACCGGTGACATACCGCTAAGTACCGGTGGATCAGCGGCGACAATAATCGGAAATTTCAGCCTGATTGTAATCCTAAACTTCTTCTTTGTGCCACTGTCTTAGCGGTCGTGACACGAAGAAGAAGTTCAGGAATGAATCCCTGGATTCATTCCCTGAAAATACCGATTATCGTCACCGCTGACCCACCGGTAACTTACCGGTATGTCACCGGTGAGTCTGGTGGACATGCCCATTGTATAACCTTTACGCTGCATGTACGCTATTGCATTACCATATTCTTCCTGTAGACAACATTTAGCAATATTTAATACTAGGAAAGCATGTTACCATTACATCCTTAAAGGAAGAGCTGTGTGAAAAGTCGCTTTTGATTTTTAGTTATGTCTCCCTGCGATGACCCTGCATGCAGACGTATGC
Source organism: Aphodius sticticus (assembly GCA_963966075.1). Taxonomy (NCBI): domain Eukaryota; kingdom Metazoa; phylum Arthropoda; class Insecta; order Coleoptera; family Scarabaeidae; genus Aphodius; species Aphodius sticticus. The sequence continues at coordinate 54,777,042 of OZ014506.1, forward strand.
TTTTCCTTTGGCAAAATTTATTCGACTACGCCACTGGTCGAATGACAACAGTCGATTGCACCAGACGACTGTCACTTTTGACAACACGCAAAGTTAAATTGCTTCAACTATATACAGGCATTATCAAAAGACAATTCCTACGTCGCCTCATAGAAGAATGTCAAAACACTTGTTACATGCTTTGTAAGGTCCCAATCAGTAACTGACAAAGTGTTTATGCCGCCATGTTCAACACAATATAGATGAACTGCATGTTTTTATTCTGACAGTCGTTGCAGCATCAGTTACGTGCTATTCCATCTAACTATCTTGCAGTAAAAAATGTGCTGGTAGACCAAACTGCTTCTGACAATCTGCCAATTTCCTGGTTGCTTGCTCGCTCCGCCGAAAATGTCCTACTATTTTTCGGCAGTTTTTTATGACTGTTTCAATGCATTCTTCTCTGAATAAGGCGTCATTTATAACTAACTCCAAGGTGTGGGACACAGAACTTAGGGCCGATATATTCACCTATCGTGAAACTGTTCGTCATCTAAACGACGTCGTTAACAGAGGCGGATTTCCCATAAGTTCTACCATAATGCTACTTATGTTAATAAAAATTTTTGGTAAGTAAAAGTCATTATTTTGTAGATAACTAGCAATCTGACTAAGAATGTTAAATTTCCGTAATTAATTATTTTTTAAATATTACTTTCTAATTAAAATTACAACGTAATTAAAAATTGCAATTGGTAAATTATATTTTCTTAAATTACCGGGTAATTTAAAATGACAATTTACCGATGATAGTTAGTTATGTAAAAAAAAATTGGGTACAGCCTTATAAGTCATTATATTAGAGATAGCCACCAATCGCTGATGCATTTCCTGATTTAATAGTAGTAATTTATTATTAAAATGAAAGCACGGACTACAATAAATATACTTTTTATACCAGCAATTTATAAAATAGATAGTCTCACAGCATAATTATAGTATAAAATACTGTAATTTATTACCGACTCACAAAACGACAACGCCCGGTTTCACAAACTGATCACATTTTATCCGGATTACCAGAACATTTCTTTAAATCATGAAATGTGCAGTATTGGCTCCCCTGAATTAAATAATTAAAAATCCGGAAATTACAATTAATTACGAAAATTACGAAAAAATTTAGTAATTTACCCGATAAATTACGCTCTTACATCCCTAAGTACCTCCCAGGCAAAGCACAAACAACAGTGCACTTGACTGCTTAGGAGTGGTGGGGTACATTTACGCAAGTACAAGTTTTTGAAATGAATTTATAAATTCCGGTAAATTAACAACTGTAATTATAATTTCGATAAATTACTTGTAAATTACCAACGGTAATTGACGATAAATTACCATCCGTAATTTAAGCCGTAAATTACGGTAATTAAAAATCGGTAAATTACCATTAATTACGGTAATTAATTTGGTAATTTACGGAGTAAATTACTCTTTTACATCCCTGGTTTGAATACACAGGTGCTTATGGCAATGAGCGCGCGCGCTTCGAGCGGTGCTGCTAGCGGTGCTGATTCCGCGGACTGTGTGTTTATTGCCATAAGCAGTTGTGTATTCAAACGCCCCGCTACCAGCGCCTCTACCAGCACTGCTAGAAGCACTGCTATCAGCGTCGCTAACTATGTGTCCGCGTTTTCTGCATGTTCGAACATACAGAAAACGCCGAGCGTATAGAAGAGCAGAAAGCGTTTCGGTATGTTCGAACATATTGAAAACGCTTTCCGCTACGCTATACGCTCGATGTGTACCCTTAAGCAGCGTGTGGCGGCGAAACTTAAAAAAATAATTGCGGCGAATAATAATAATTAATAACATTTTAATGATTTTTTTACTGAGATTAAACCGTGGTCCTTTCTTTTTATACACACCAAGTTTTATAAGAATTCATCTAAAAATTACAAAGTTAAAGAATTTTGTCCCCAAAGGTCATTTTTGTAGGCGCGGGAGCTGACAATACGCGTATGCAAATAATAGCAAAGAAAAGTGTGAAAAGAAAAATGTGGTGCTGAACTTGAATTAGCGGAAGAAGAGCGAGAATATAGATTTTTGAAACAATTCGATAAACTTGACAGCTTTTTTTTGTGAGAAATTTCTATTTGCATAATTTAAGGTCTTGGGAGGGGCGCTCGGACAAATAGGGCCTAGGGGCGCCTCGGCCCTTAAATCCGCCACTGGTCGTTAACGTTACCGACCGTATAAATACGCTTAACGATCAAATTTATTTAGCGATCGAATGAACCTGCCGTAAACTAATGACGAACACTTTGATTGGTCACAGAGCATGTGCTGAATGTCAAACAAAAAGTCAAACTAACAAATATTTACGTACGTACGTGGTACTGTATTAATTGAAGCCATTATTTAGTTATTTTGGCCAAATTTGCTGAATTCGTCTTTCATACTAATTTTTTATATTTGGTTTGGGTCTTTTTTAATTGATGCTGTTAGAAATGGGTTCGAGAGGTTCGAATGAATTTTAGTTACGTTTTGTCAATGTCATTTACGGCGCTCTATCTAGCGGCAATTAGTCCAAGTTACGGTCCAAATGTTGATTTAGTACACCTTTTTTACCGACATTTGATACTATACTGCCAAAAAACATTCGTTAGCGATGTTTACGTTCTCGTAAAGGTCGATTTAAATTAGAGCGAACAGAAGCGAACGAACGAATTCGTTCGCTTAAGCTAGCATAATTTACATGGAGAACCAAACGGTTGTTCGTGGATGTTCCAACGCCTGTCGGTAAATACCTGCGAATTCGTTCCTTCGTTCGTTCGCTTCTGTTCGCTCTAATTTAAATGCGGCTTTACCTGACGATAACTTACAGATCGGTGAAAAGACAGAATCATTTTTAACGCTTTCGTTAGCGTAATCTGTTCGTAGGCTAACGACAACTTTGACGATAGGTGAATATATCGGCCCTTAATCGTTGTGATCCCACTATGAAGTGGCTTGTTAAACTGAGTAGTGAACAGGATTGGGATGGATTTGTCCAAATATCGGTGGTGCAACTTACCCACTCGCTTTTATCGATTAATCCCATTACTTTTGCTTTTACCTTGTCATAGGTTTTGTGCATTAATGACGTGCGAAAATTTTAATTAAAATATAGAAATCTTATGATTATCCGGCCAATCTGATCCTTTTATAATTATTTTTGTTATATCTGTCAAAGTAGGTTGCACAAGGTTTGATATATTATTATTATTATTGATATTTTTCAAATCTCTTTTTTTCAACTTCGCTTCATTTTTCTTCTCATCCAACTCCGACTGACGTTTCAAAACTTGTCTATACTCCGTGTTGTGAAATTTTGCTAAATGTTGCTTCAACCCATGTACGGTTAGTTTTATTTTTAATTTATTTTTAATTTCTTTTATCGTAGAAATCCCAAATTGGATTCTAACATGGCTGTGCCATCTTAGCGCCTGATATCTAAAACAATTATAAGAATTCCATTTCAAAACAAAATACCGACAACAAAATTTTAGATTTCAAGAGAATCAACATTAACACTGTGAAAAAAAAACAGTAGGGTCCGGCCGCGTATAACTAAAAATTAAATTGTTTGATAAGTGTGGCGCATGCCACTAGTGATCATGAAATGTGAAAAGTTCAATAATAACCGAGATATCTAATAATGTATACGTTGCCGCGAACATAAAAAAGGAGTAAAATCTAAATGGCTCAAAAATTCTGATTTTTAGGTATTCAATTTCATGTTTGTTGATAGGTAAAAACAGAAAATAAAATAAAAATTATAACATCTCTAGAGTTGAGATCGACTACCGGTGACAGATCACCTTATAATATAATTTCTACATACCTGGTCAACATAAACTTAACCTCTTTCCACTCAACAACACTCAACCAAGCTGGAACTACTGGGATGTCGTACGCGAACAAACGAAGCTGGTACGAGAGCAGACGAACGCCCGCCTATTGGGCGCCTAGACGCGGCAAACCCAGTTTGTGGCCGAAGTTTCTGCCGGTTTTTGGCCGAAACCGAAACTTTCACCGAAACACGTATTTATGGCCGAAACCGAAATCGAACCTTCGGCCGGGCACTAGTGACATGAGCTAGCTACGATGCGATTGTCATGCATTCACTCTTTTTACTTTATCATACGCAGTATGTAAAGTATTGTAATAGTGCCAAAAAAGTTTTTTGAGATTTTAGCGGAAATATGTCTTTTTGGGTCCCCTGAACATTTTTGACCAAGGTACAAAAAAATTGTGTATGTGTGTGTGTGTGTGTGTGTGTGTGTGTGTGTGTGTGTGTGTGTGTGTGTGTGTGTGTGTGTGTGTGTGTGTGTGTCTGTGTGTGTGTGTGTCTGTGTGTGTCTGTGTGTGTCTGTGTGTGTCTGTGTGTCTGTGTGTGTCTGTGTGTGTCTGTGTCTGTGTGTGTCTGTGTGTGTCTCTGTGTGTCTCTGTGTGTCTCTGTGTGTCTGTGTGTGTCTGTGTGTGTCTGTGTGTGTCTGTGTGTGTCTGTGTGTGTCTGTGTGTGTCTCTGTGTCTCTGTGTGTCTCTGTGTGTCTCTGTGTGTCTCTGTGTGTCTCTGTGTGTCTGTGTGTGTGTGTGTGTGTGTGTGTGTGTGCGCGCGTGCGTGCGTGCGTGCGTGCGTGCGTGCGTGCGTGCGTGCGTGCGTGCGTGCGTGCGTGCGTGCGTGCGTGCGTGCGTGCGTGCGGGCGTGCGTGCGTGCGTGCGAGCGTGCGTGCGTGCGTGCGTGCGTGTGTGTGTGTGTGTGTGTGTGTGTGTGTGTGTGTGTGTGTGCGTGCGTGTGCGTGTGCGCGTGCGCGCGGGTGCCCGTGTGCCCGTGTGGGCGCGTGTGCCCGTGTGGGCGCGTGTGTGGGTGTCTGTGTGTGTGTGCCCGTTTTTTGTGGCGACGATTCCGGAGAAACTACTAAAGGTATCGGGACGAAACTTCATATTTAGAAGTTTCATAACCAAACAGAGCTGAAAAGCTTTCTGTTGAAAAGGGTCCAAAGGAATTGGAGGTTTACTCTTAGCATTTTTGAAAGATTTTGCAAATAAGCCGCCATTTCTGGAATTTCGTCGAAATAGTTAAATAATAAATTAAAGTGGAGAAAATTCTGAAGAATTTATGACTATGACATTTTTTGGTACAATCAATAGTTTAGCTGCATGAACAAATTCTATTTCATCGAGATCAGTCGTACCGCATTTAAACTAGTAGCCAGGATATGTCAGATTATATGTCAGATATGATTCTAATGACGGTAGATAGTGTCAAACGCTAACATTTTGACAATACCGTCAAATATACTGTCAATATAAGCTACGTTCGGATATTGTACATCGTCACACTTTTTACACCAAATAACACGTAAGTGTCATTTGGATGGTGTACCCGGTGTCAACGGAGTACAATATCCGAACGCTGCTTTAATCGACATATCTGTCTAGTTCTACTAGTTTTGTTTTAATGCAGACATAGCCGTTCTCGATCAAATAGAATCTCATGCAGCTAAACTATTAATTTTATATATACCTAGTATGATAAAGTCATGTGCCTGGCCACATCAGATTTTTACGACATATGAAAAGATTGACATCAACGTTGGACGTACGTCTTTTCGGACTACTGTCACTTTTGAAAACACGCAAAGATCCTTTGCCCAAACTATAGGCGTATTCTCGCGAGCATACTCGGTATGTTGAAGTATGTTGATACGGTTACCTGTAGTAAGTGGATGACGTAATCATTTGCTTACTTTCGGTTACATCGCGAGAATACGAATAGTTAGTTCTGTCAAGTTACTTATGTCAAGTGACAAATGTATGGATGGTGTAGGTTACTAACGTAACCTAAATTTTCATACTTCATAGTAATTGCCAGCCGCAGATGAGGAGGGTGGTTATTTTTGCATGTATAAGAAAATGTTGCACTTAAGCAACCAGCAATTTGTAATAATGTATAAATAGAAACCTCTTTTCCTTTGTTTTGTGAAGTTATATTAATTTTAATACAATTTTCCACTTTGTACCAAACTGGACACATTAAATATCACATAATAAATCTTAAATATATTGCAAAAACACTTAAGCAAAATATAGCATTGTGTTACTCATGGTTATTTTTCACGTAGGTTTCAAATTCTTCAATCCCATTGAAGCTCTCTCTGACCAGCATATGCTTTAACGTTCTTTTCAAGGTCCCTAGGGGTGTTTGTAGCCTGTTCTTTGGAAGCTTATTAAGGAGCTGATGATATGTCCTTGGTTGGAGTTGTTTTGGTTCTATGGTACGGTATTGTAATAACTTCTGCGTTCATGAGAATCCGCTGGGTGGCCGCACTTTTTCGTGTCTGAGCTGAGAGCTCTTCTCTAGCTTGTAGAAGTTGTTGGTAAAAATGTACGCCCTCATTAAAGTAATGCAGTGTGTTGTTTGGTCGGCCTGCTGAATTGTTCTTATCGTTCTTTTCTGTATAGTATAGCAAGACGCACCCCATAGCCGTATACCAGAGGTCATTCTGCTATGGAAAGCCATAATTCGAGAAGATGATGAATAGCATTTGCATTCTGAGATGGTATTCCTTTCTATGACCTCAAATGGATTTGAGCAACTGCTTCCTCTTCCGTTCCTAAAAGTGTTTGTTCTATTGATATCATCTAGTATTTCTTCCTCACTATGAGGGTACATTTCAACCCAAAACTAAAGTATGACTAAACTGATCAACAACTGTCAACGTACTGTCATCGTAAAGATAACCAATCTTAAATATCGATGAGCTTGACGTAGCATACTCTTGTCAGCAGTCAGGTAAGCTTCAGTAACCCCAACCAGCTTACTCAAGGTAACTGTGACGTCACAAGTTTGTCGCGAAAATGACATACTACACCTTACTTCAGGTAACTTGAACTAACCGTTGCTCGCGAGAAAACGCCTCATATTTCCGTCACCTGAATAGCGGGTGCGCCACGATTGGAAAGCACAAACGCCCGGCGTATTAAATTATACGTTCCTGTCGACTTGAAATGCCTCTATTCGGTTGTACGCTGCGTAAAAAACTGCTCCTAGGAAAACCCGCCTGTTCGTGTTTGCGCTGACTTTTCAACTGTTGCGTTCGCTGAATTGTCTACTATTTTGATCGATTTGTTGATGGATTTATTTATTGGTTAGAAAATTATAATTTAATTGGATATACAAGTTCATTTTCTATTGAATTCATAACAAACTACACTCTTTTTGCCTTTCATTTATAAATGCGCAATCGCACAGATTTACTAATTCGTTGGATCTGCTATAAACTTTTCTAGAAAAACCCAAATACAACTAGTTCAGCTCTATCTTTTGTATTACCATCATCGTTCATCATAAATCATAATCTTATTGACATTTTTCAGATTTGTTGTCATATACAAAGTGACAGAACCGAAAATGTGTATAAACCACGTAATTCGATAAGTGACAGATAAGCCCAGGGGTTTCACCAAGTTTCACTTTCTTTCCTCCTCTACTTTATTTATTTGCAGCGGTCACGTGGTGTACCAAGTTGAGTCGTGCCGTTGGATGGCGCTGTTCAGACGTGGTCGGTATTATCGCAGGCAGATCTCCGGTAAATTGTCAATACACGATGACAGGCGCTGTCATGCGTCTGGTGCGTCTGTCTATCCGGTATCCGTCACATTTGTTGCTCAAAGTTCACTCGTTTTCGTTGTTTTGGCACGTTTTTTTTTCAGTTGTTCTTACGTTTATTCTGCATTTTGTGTTTGTATCAGCGTTTATAAACGCTTAGCGATTGTGTTTCGCTGCTCTGAAGTAATTTTTAGAAAAAAATATTTAAACTATAAACATGGTATAATGAATCACTTTATGAAATGCTTAACAAATTTTATTGTACTAAAATGTAGCAAACATGATTGTTGCTACAATTCAAAATAAACCCCCCTGGATGACCAGGATGCCATTAGCTAGCCTGAAGGGAGTCCATTTGTTTCGCATTTGTTTTGTTAATGATTTAAATAAATAAATACGTAAATGCCTTTGTATTCCTTTTCAAACAACCCGCGTAATCCGCGTTCGTTCTGAGTCGCACACACGCACCCACGCATAAGCGCACACGCTCACGCACACACGCACACACGCACACACGCACACACACACACACACACACACACACCTTGTCAAAAATGTTTAGGGGAACCAAAAGGACATATTTCCGCTAAAATTTCAATTTTTTTTTGCACGATTACGATACTTTATAAGACTACGTATGATAAAGTAACAAATAAGTTTAATTTGCATTCCAATAATTTATGTTTTGTCATAGTATATCAAGTATATACTGATATGTATATAACAAATATAAATAAAAAACAATTTTCCCTTTGTGATAAACTACTGCAAACACAATCTACATACTGGGTGACCCACGCCATAGGTGTATGCTCTTTAGTTTAGTGTGACTTCGAGTTTTTCCGGAATTGATATCATTATTGAAATTTTAAATGTCACTCTATATTATTTGTATGCTATTTCCAACCAGGATGACTTTCTGAACACAAATCATATCGATCGTCAATTTTTATCACCAGCACAACCAACAACTACTTTTGTTTATTAATCTAAGTAGCTATGATTAATGAAGTAGCGTGAAAATAGTCGAAAATTGTCAATTTTGGCTTATATTGTATTACTGGCGCCCTCTAACGTGATTTGATTGTTTTTTTGCCAGTCATTTTTTCCCGTGTACGTACCTCATGGATTCTGATTATTTGATAGAAAACGTTTTTCGGATTACAATGACACCAAATTGGTACGTATTTGATATTTTTCTGAAACTCATAGCGTGGAAATGACGCTTAAAGGAGGAAAATAGAAAACAAATAAATGATAGGATAAATGACAGAATAGTGAAATATGGACGAATGCTAACATCCAAATTTGACTCTGTATTGCGCGTCACCGTCTCGATGAAAAATAGTGTTGTGGTCAGGAAAAGCATTTCTAAAATTGCAAAAAGGAACATTGAACAAAGAGTTCGATCAAAGGGCAGCTGACGGCAGACAACACGCGGATTGTTAAGACGGACAAAAATGCAGGTATGTTCGTAATTTAGGATAGCGAATACATTTTGAAGATAGAAAAATTTATATCGAAAAATGGCTTCAAACAATTAACAAAGAACCCATCAAAGACTCACTTCCACCACAAAGCGTCTCATAAAATCCAAAGAAGATTTTTGAGGAACTTCAATGTCAAAAAACAACCCCCAATAGACATGAACCTCGCCTTCCAAAAATGTACTGTTTAATAAATCCATGAGACCGATAGTCACCTTTTATAACACCCCCACAAATGGACTTTCCAAGATTATCCTCCTTGCACTGTCGACTTACCTTTTTCCCTTACAATTAATTCACTGTTAAAAACGGAAAGGATCTGACTGATAAACTCTCACAGATCAACCCTTCTGGTCTAATTCTCGGCTCTTTCGACGTGGAGAACCTCTATTCCAACACCCCGATCCACCACACGCTGCTGACAGTTAAAACTGGTCTTATCAACTCCAACAAAAGCGATTCTGAGAGCCAAGACATCTTTGATATCCAAAAACACATCGTAGGAAACAACATCGGTACGTTCAACAAAAATAGAAAGATAAAACTCGATGAACTTCTTAGATGTATCCATACATAGACAGGAAAACAACTTTAATTTTTCAATACACAGGAAACCTACCACATTCAAATCACCACCCCTCCTCTCAAGGGCGTAGCCAGAAGTTTTTACAGGGGGGGCAAAGAGTCAGAAAAATACCAAAATTTAAGTAAATAAATATTTCTTATCGCATATATTTTTGTTTATAAAAATATATGTATGAGGTATGTACATAATATGAAATATGCTAATAAAACATTACGTAATGTTAAGTTTCCGCTTGTTTTCGGAAAACTTCTGCAGGACAGATTCTTTGAATTGCTCTTGGTCTTCATTTGCAATGTTGCGATGAACGCTGAGAATGCTACCGAAACAAATATTCTTGGAGGACATGTATCAAATGTATCAAAATGTACATATAAGTGTACAAGAACAGTAATACTAATATATCATAATTTCCAAGATATTTGCGAACAGCGAATTAATGCAAGAACCGCCATAGCGTCATCTATTGCTTAAAAGACAAACTATAGGTAAACGGGTTGACATTTGCCAAACGAGACCAAACTCGAAACTCAACAAAATTAGACTAATCTAAAGTAATATTTAGCTATATGCACTTAAACTGCAATAATTACGTGATTATAGTGTTACGGCTACAGTGATAATACTGTGATCACGTAGGTAATCCTATAACTGAAATACTCTTTAGGACCAGTAATCCTAATAACCCAATCATACAACGATATAACACTGGCTTCCAAATAATAATTAATACTTAGTAAAATAGTTTCTTCTATCCATTGCAAAAAAAAACACTGCTTTATTATCGCGTTCAATAACTACACATCACACAGACTCCAGTAATATACAAAGTAGATATGTGGTTTTGGTTGCCAACCGACAAGTAAATTGAAGATATAATTTTAGACTGCTTTATTACAAATAACATATTATTATATAAGGTTATTTGTAATAAAGCAATCTAAAACTTTTACTTCAACTTACTTGTCGGTTGCATTAACAATTCCTCTATTAATTCCCAATAAATCAACTTAACAACAAATACCTCACCCTGTATTGAGATTTGGAGGTAGGTACTGGTATTTGAGTTATAGTATGCAACTCAAATACCAGTACCTACCTGAAGTTTAGTAAATGAGCGTTTTTGGCATTTTCTTTTTTTGGAGTGACTTTGAAACCTTCAAAAACGTGCAGTTTGAAAAGAAAATGGGCTGGGAAAACGAAAATAAAAGCAATTTTTTTTTCATATTTTTTTTTTCTTCAGTTGGCACTTATTTGAACATTTTGAAAGGTTTTGTGTTGTTAATCGTGATACCGCGCTCCGACCATCATAACCTTAAAAAATATTTTCTACGAATCCAATACCAACAATCAACCAACCCGCCTTGAAAATTGTAGAAAATTGAAGGGTGACCAAATTGAATGACCACTATCGATAAAAAGCAAGATTTAGAAATTGTCAAGGCAATACCAACCAACTAACCCCGCCTTGAAAAATGTAGAAAATAGAATGACCCCTATCGATAGAAACCAAAATTTAAAAATTGTCATTAATCCCGAAAAAAAGAAGAAAAACAATCACTGTATATCATTTACATTAATTGAGAAGACAACAATCTGTGTGGCATTTGTTTATTTATTTAATTCACCCAACGGAAATAAATTCTCAATAACTAAATTTTTAAATTTAGAGCGAGGGTTGCAGATTATTTGAAAATAATTTAAAAAGAAACAGTACAATACAAAGTAATTCCTTTATTTCTAAAAAATAATCACTGCAAAACTTGTATTTACACTTGAAGAACACAAAATTAAAAATGCGTAACAAGTTGGAAATTATGGAAACAAATGAAACAAAAACAAATGAAAAATTTGATAAATAACGCAAACTACGAATTGGTGGCGGCTTTTATGATGGCCGTGATCAAGCCGGGGTCCTCTTGTTGATCGCCCACCCAACGCATGAAGAGCGCGTTCTCGTACGTTTGGGACATCCGCATGTGGTCTTGCGCGTGGTGTTGGCCCGAGGCGGTCGCCAACTGATTGTCTCAACACTAGTTGGCCTCATCACCATCCTCATCCTCCTCATCCTCTTCCTCCTCCGTGTGGTGTGGTCGCATGCCGGAGGGCGGTAATAACGGGTTGTAGATTTGGCCCGCTAAACGCAAAAACTCCACAGTCTGATTCACATTTAACTCGGTACATCTTTTTTCAAACATATACCGAGCCAAGTATCTCGGAATGTGGCTCTTTTTGCGCTGACCGGTACCAAACGACGCTTTGGCAGCCCGCCACGACGACTCAATCGCGTTAGTATGTGCACCTGTGTCAGGGTCCTTGAAATTAATCGAGTGATTGACCTTCAAGTGCACATACCCCTCGGAGGAAAGGCAATCATAGGCCCGCCAAAAATCGCTGATGATCGTTGTTCCCGGCTCAATCCATTCCTGGATGATCGGCAACAAATTATCAGCCGAACGATTGGTGACGGGTACCATGAAAACCTTTCTTGAGCCTCGCTCGTAGCCACCAAAAACCCACTGCCCTTCGACATGATGACCTCGATGGTATTTTTTTCGCTTTCCAAATTTGGATTCATCAATTTCCACTGTTTTCCCAACCCCCCCTAATTTCTGTGGGTGCGTGATGAACATGTGAAGCACGACCTCACGACAGAAGGATGCCCAATCTATCGCGGTCTTCATCGACATGCCCAAATCAGCACTCACCCAAATTAAAGGGAGGTTGGAAACCCAGCAGTAAGCGAAAGCCAAAATTTGGTAAAGCGAAAGGTGCGAGTGGTCGAACAAGGTCCCCTTGCGAAACTCTACCCTCTGCTGGCACGTGGTTCTTTTACGATGTCCTTTCTGGACCATGCTTCCACAATGCCAGCGAAGTCCGTCAGGGCTAAAAGAAATAAAAAACAACAATTATTAAAATGAAATGCAGTTATCAATGAAACTTACGCATCCTTGTGCTTCACCACACGCATCTCTCCACCACACTTCGGGCATTTATAATCCCCCTGCTTAGGGATGAGGCCCCACTCTACCAGCGTTCTCAATAAATCATCCGTGTTATTGACCAAATTGTTGAGGAAATTAAAATTCACTTCTCCGCGGACAGCCATCATGGCGGACATTTGAATTAAAATCAATAACCACGGACCGCCAAACGTGCCAACTGCGCGGAGCTACCAACCCACGAAAATGAAATCTCCCACTAACGAAAACCATTCACCTAACCTATTTTACGTAAAGTTCCAATGGCTTCATCAAACTTATTTATTGTCAAATTTGCTTTCCCACCTGTTTTTCTTACTCAAATGATATCCATACATCACTTCATCACTGTAAGTACACGTAATTTTGTCTTAATCGCGCATTGACTAAACTTCACATCACCCCATGCCCGGGTTGAAGAGCATAGGAAGGTCACACTCACACAGGAGTGCTTTTGGCAGACACCTTCAATTCAGGACACAAGAGTGGGTTAGACAAGAGCATAAAGGTCATACATCGTGAGAAGAGAGGACACCGACCTACTCTGTCGGAAGCACACGAAATTTGGAAAGAGCGAAACAATCCCAACCTTCTTAAGTAACGAACAAGTAGATCTACGATGCAAATCCCTCGTCAAGGCTCTTCAGTATTAGATATAAAAAGGAAATATTGAAAACAATTTTGTTCTTAGTGTACCGTTTAATATTAGATCCTTTAAATGCTGCTCTTGTGATTTGTGTTGTCTGTTAATAATTCAAATGTTTGTGATATTAGCGATACCTGTTATGCCTGCTTCTTTGTGTTCGTTGGATTGCCTAACTTAACTACGGGGGCTATTTTTACATTTTAGTTATAGCGCTTCTCCGCGTTATTTCATTTGTGTTCCGGCGCATGCTTGAACTATTTTACTGTGAGACGGCGAGTTGGCAGCGTGTTTTGAATATTTTCCACTGTTAATCAATTTCTATCTTTAATATTCACCTGGGTGCTATATATTGCCGTACACGAATTGTTTTATTCTATTTTGCCTATAATCGTATTTGTTTTTGACTCATTTTCGTTTGATTTGGTTCAACGTTGTTTTTTGTTTATATGTTATAAAAACAATGCGACAATGCGCACTACAGGCGCATTGTCGGTGAAAGCTAATGTATCTTAAATCTTTGTTTAATGTACCTTTTGATGATTTGTTGTGTTTTTTATCTCTATGGACTACAAATTTCCAGTGTAATCTGAAGATGCCCTAAAGGGCGAAACATGTGACTACGTAAATATTTGAAATAATCCTGAACAGGAAGAATATATTATTTGTTTAATTTGATCATTAACACATCATTAGTTTTGTTTCTGTATTTTCCTGCTTTAAACCCCATTTCCATGCTACTATTTTCAGCAATGATTAAGTATTTAGTGCCATTGTAATCGGCAAAATGTTTCCTATCGAATAATCACACATGAAGTCAAGAGAAAAGAATTGCTTATTTGCCCAAAACAAATCAAATCACGCTAGAGGGCGCCAGTAACACAATATCGGCTAAAATCGATTTCGTTAGGTTTTATTTGACTATTTTGGGCTATTTTCACCAATTTAGGTGGCTATGAATTATTATTATTAGATTATTAAACAAAAAAAAATATTTTTTTCACTGCGTTGGTGATCAAAATTGAGCTTTGGTGATCAAAATTGACGATTGATATGTTTTCGTGAGTGATCTGTGGCTTTTGTGTTCAGAATGTCATGCTGATTGAAAATATAGTACAAATAATATAGGGTGCCATTTAAAATTTCAATGGAATTTCCGAAAAAAACAAAAGTTTTACTAACACTAACCTCAAGAGTAACCCAAAAAAACGGATTTTCAAAATTACATGCGTTCAGCGTCATACATAAAAATAAAAGTAGGTATATATTAGGGCTTCCAATCCCGGACAATATACTGATCCCGGGATTTCGGGATTAAAGATTTTGTAATAACGAAAAAAAATCGAAAATATCCGGAACAAAATGCCTGGGATACCAAAAGAAACCAAATCTACTCAGTAAGAAACGCTTAAAATATACTTGATTGGCCAATATCTTTTACCCCGAAACTTGATCAACGTTTTCAAATTTTACCTTATAAGTGGAAAACCAAAATTGTCGGTAAAATTGTATCTTAAATTTGCAAAAAAATTACATTTTTGTAAAATCTTTCAAGATGCAAAGATCGAGTCAAATTTTAGATTTTTCATATTAACGCCAATAAAACATTTTGACGAATTTTTGTTTTCTTCTTTAAGATAAAATTGGTATAACTTTAGAATTCATACGTCCTGGATGTTTATTATGCATATAAATCAGGCAAGAAGTCTTGGTCGACTTGTTGACACAAAAAATGATTTGAAGGGGAACGACCAGCCAAAATAATCACAACCTTGTATAATTTGCAACGTTTCAACTCTATTAGAATCAGGCAACAAATTAATGAAAGAAACTAAAGAAATCAGTGATATAGATTTTACACAATTGAACAATTTAAGATTTCATTTACTTACAATGATTTTGTAATAAGTACAGTTACTAGCAGCGAACATAGTACATCCAAATTCTAAAGGACATAAGCCATTATCAAGACATCAAGCATGGCAGGGAGTTGATTTACACCTGGGCACGTTGTGCACCGTTTCGAATGAATGACAGAATTATTATTGTAGGTTAACCGGAACAATTGAAAAAGCGATGGAAGTGACAGCCAGCAATGTCAATGCATATAACGGGGACAGTTTGAATTTCCCGCCACAGTTTTGAACGTATTTAGTGTTACTAAGAAGGTATCCGTGCAGGACATATGTAGGTTATGATCACTGTCAGATACCATAGTCACCATAGTGGACTCGTCAGTAAGGGTTGCGTTCCTCTGCAACAATATTTTATCTCTTCAGGCAATAATTTGTTATAAATACTATATTTATTTTACTTCATGTAAGATATGAGACATTATTTTTATTTGATATTCAGATAGTGGGTTATTTTCATTTGATTACATATGGGAGGATTTTATTATTTGGTATATTATTTTTTATATTATATTTTATTTATGAAATATACAGTAGTTTTAAAATATGCTGTCTTGTTAATGTTTTATTCATGTCCAATGTTTTTACCAAGACTAACTAAGACTTTTAAACCTTAATTGTTTCAATTTACTTACGCCACTGAACAAAAATAACAGCTCTCATTTGCAACCATTACCAACATCACAATAATTCAATGTGGCGGGAAATTCAACCTGTCCTTCGCCATTTTAGATCACTCTGTAGACTAACTGTTTGTATTTTAAATAAAGCGATTATTGTTCACAAGAAAATAGATATAATGTCTTTAAGACCTAGTTCTAAAAGCGTTTTCAAGTAAAGACGTTATTTATTGTTCAACATTGATGAATTATTCAGTGCAACATCTTAGAATATTATATATTCAATCGTTTTTTTTCTGGTTTAAATTAGAGAGTTGTTGAGGGTATAGTAATTAAAAAGACTTAAGCTAGCTAAAAGAGTTCATATTTGCCTCCATATTGAATTATATCTACTTATTGCAAAATCTGTCCTTCCTATTATAGCGACATGTTGGTTTAAACAAACATTTTATGCTTGCTACTTAATTTAATCAGACAGGGTGCTGTTATAGAGTAAAGTTTATATTATAGCAGCTCAATTGATTTATTGTAGATCGGTGCCACATTTCCAATTATTATTTGCCAATTGTCAAAAAAGTAAGAAAATAATTTAGATTTAACTTTTTCGGGATACCGGGATTTAGATTTGTAATTCCGGGATCCCAAAGAGACGGACGCGTAAAAAGATGGGAAGCCGAATGCTAAGAAAACAATATTAATTTTCTGAGGTCTAAGAGTTTTTTTTAGGTCGGCGGAAACCGCGCGGATATCCGCGTTCTTTTGTCGGCAGCAGGCAGCGGTCGATGCCGACAAAGAAGATACACGCGGTTTCCGCTGACCTAAACGTAGGCTTACTCTTAAACAGCCAACTGCCTATACAGAAGTGTCAGGAAGCTTTGATTTAGCATTTATGCAACCCTCTTGACCAGTGAACTTAAATGAAACGTACAGTATTTGGCAAATATCACCTATCTAAATGTATATTGAAAAAGTGAAATAAAAGTAAAATGTCCGAATGTGTGTAAGACATTCGGGCATTTTGCAAATAGATAGGTAGGTATGTAGAGTATGACAAAAAATTTCACAACTTTAACGTGTGATATGCTGTTCATAATTCTATATAATATAAAACTATAAGAAATTGATTCACATTAGATGGTAGTACATTTTTATTATTACATTTTATTATTTTTAACTTGAATGAAGGTATTTTGTGCACTTTTAGATCATGCTATAAAATTTTTTAAGTCCCTTTGCAATCCTTATTTCTAAATCTTTCAAATGTGCCAGGTTTGTTTGTGGCATCCTGTACCTTGGAAAGTTGGAAATATGGGTTTAAAAAATGTATTTGATTCATATATTAAAAAAAAATAGTTACCCTTATTTTAATCTTATTCCAGTCGGCTGGTGATTATGTATCAGACAAAGTCCGTGAACTCAAGGTAAACTATGACGCACTAGTGTCTAGCTCTGGAGATTTCAACCTGAACTTGGGCAAGATGCTCCTCATGGGTTTCAACGGTCTCTTCCAAAAGGTCCATGTTGAGTATGCAAGCCTGATGGAGATTTTGTGCACGTTGAATGTCCCGTCCGCTTGGAAGAAGATTGATCAGGTGAAGGATGCTAAAAGCTTGGCTGCACCAATCTATAATCCATCGGTCCGCGCTATTCTGGATGATATCTTCCTGATCAAGCGCATCCAGTCGATATCGGAATTTTTCAACATCTGCGTCGAGATGTGCCAGGGATTCAAAGGTACTGGACAGTGCGCCGTTTTTAACGATGAGCAGATTACAAAGCCTGTCAAACGGTATGTAATATAATTATAGATACATAATTGGGTTTATAATTTTTGAATAATTTTGGTGTTTTACCTGAAGAGATTGAATTAACGGCATTAAAAATTCTTTATGTTAACCGTTCAAGAATTAGAATTAGAGAGAACGTGAGTGGGCCGCTTAACCAGCCATCCACCGCGACCGCAGGGGTCTATTGTGGCTCACTTACTACTGCTTGTAGCTAATTGTTATACTTCACCGTCCAGGTCCAGTTCTTTAATGAGCCTGATTATCCTATTGGGTGGTTGGTTCTCCACCGTTCTAGACTTTGATTTATTAAAATATGGTTAAAATAAAGGTCTATTGTTATTATTATTTATTATAAAGAGTTTTGGATACTTATCCTAATCGAAAGCCATTGTCAATATTTTGATTTAACATACAGAATGGTTGGAAAACACGAGAATATATTGGCCCAAGACCAAACTATCGGGTTTTCGGAATTAGATAAAAAATGTTATAAGAAAAAGTCATTTTGAATTAATTTTATGGTCAGATATATTAAACTTGAATGTTCTATTGCAAGTCTGGCACCAGCAAAAAGACAATATTCCATAAAAGTGAACAGAAAAATTCCACAATTAACTATAATTGATCAGTTGACAGACTTCTCAGACGACTGTCACTTTTGACAACACACAAATATTCCTTGACCCAACTATACTTATTCGTTAAGGCTCCCGTATCCTACGTCGAAAACGCACCGATACACCACACAATAATTATTGTTTAAATTGTGAAACTATAGCAACTATTCGATTGAATAGGTCCTTACGCAACTGCGTCCACAAAGAATTTCAATATTTATGCAAATTATACTTGAAAATTTTAGTGTTAAAAAAAACTAAACTACAAATATAGAATTGCTTTTTGGTCTTACTGGCGTATGATTATTGTGTACTGTAATATATTATAAAAATACCTTAAATGTTACTTATAACAATGGGATGTAGCTTTTAGTGAACGTAACTAGAATACCGTTCTGGGAGAGTTTTAGTCTGTTGGCATTGCAAAATAGTTCAACGGTCTGTGGATAGCTGGTGCTGTTTCAAATTGAAAATGTAAATACACCATAAATAATTTATTTAGATATGACCTAAAGTACACTAAAAATCGGTAATACTGAAAACAAGACGTAACATAAGGAATGCCACTTTGAATTTCTTGTGTTCGTGTTAAATACTATAAATCGTAGCTGTCGTCCTATTTGCATTTGAAGGTCGTTTAAAGTTGTTTTTTTTTTAAATATAAGCTGTAGGAATAATAACTTACAAATCTGTTATTGTAATCAGCGAAAAATGTCACAAAAAAATCTTTAACTTTGAATCAAACTAAATTCAGATAAACGACCTTCAAACTCAGTTAAGTGTCAACGGGTTTTTAAAAATCACAGATGAACTGTAAAATAGTTTCCGATCAAAATGTGTTCAAAACAAAAACCTCGTTGATAGTTTAGTCACAAATCCCCTTTCTTCGGAGCAAAGCTGATACTATATAGTTATACCGTCATTATAAAGTACAGGCTATACGACAGCTAAATAATCATACGTTAAAACAAAAATCAGTCAGCATTTTATTAGTATTTTTCTCCATTTCGTTTTTGACATTCTTTTTTGCTGCTGAATTTGACGTAAATAGTAAACAACACACAATTTTTATTTATTTCTATATTTATGTAGATAATTATTAATCATATCGAGCCATGCAACAAAGACTATCGTTACAAACTAAATGTAGTTACTATAGTCTTCGTTGCATGGGTCGATATACCTTCCTACCTCAAGGAGGCAGATTTTATTACATTTAAATTGCACAAAGAATTCTCTTTTCTATATGAAAAGGTTTTACGGTAGGAATCATTTAAAACATAAATTGCCCCTCAAGACTGCGGAATAAAATATTTAAATCTTCCAGTTGTGTCGAGCAACAAAGAACGACGAATGATACGATCTCCATTGTATGGCGTTATTTCGGAATGGGCTGCTGCGTTAAAGGTATGATTAGACGAGTCATTTTACGGAGAGCAAAGGTAACTACATTATGTAATACAACACAATAGGGTATTTGACTATTTTTGGAAAACCATCTTAATGTGTTTATTCCTTCACTCTACATTGTAAATGCATTATCTTTTGTAATTATTTCCTCAATATTTCATAAAAATCAGCATTAAAAATTGAATCACAAAAAGTCCCGCCAAAACGATACTTTCTGTTCTTTGACGTCACCGGTTAGTGATGTCAAGATGTCAAGATGATGTGATGTCAAGATGTCAAATCGGCCCATATGGTCTGTCACCATCGGCATCGTCGCCGTTTGGTAATTGTGTTGTATGATGTGTTGTTTTCACAATTTCTACATAAAAATGGGTTATAAATGGTGTATAAATCCATAATGCAGAGATACGTCAAGAAAAACTCCGGATAAACTATTTGTAGCTGTTCCGCAATATTTGAACCTGCGAAGAAAGTGGTTGGCTCGTAGAAATCCAAATGAAATAAATAGCCGCCAATACAAGTGTTTTCTGTTGTGAAGATTACTTCGACATAAGTAAAACTGACTAGAATAAGTTATCTATCGTATTTTCGAAAGGTATTATCTGATCTGACAGCTGAAGGTTAGGGCTATCCTAACCTACAAAGTTATGCTTACATGACGCTTTCGTGCTATTAAATTCAAACGGGAGAAGCATAAAAGTGCGTTCGGATACCCGGTATTTTACGGTGACAGTGACGCGCTGCATAATAGGCGGACTAACGTCATACGGCGTTTATCTGCATATAAGAGAGAGACAGCCGACCCAACTTATCTGAGCATTGCTCTCCCCATACCATACCCTGACAAACCGAACGCGCTCTAAGGCGGACTAACGAATGACATCACTGGAGACTGACCCAATTACAGAGCGTTTTCAATCACGTGATAGGACGTGAATAAAATTCAATTTTAATTTTGAGTTTTCATAGAAATAAAGCATTTTTTTTTTGAAAAGTAATAACAAATAGTTTTCTTAAACTGTAATCTATTAGGATGACTATAATACATGCCATATTTTTAATACAGTCAAATACCCTATTTGAGTTACCGTCTAATCGTACTTAAGGATATTTATCACAGACCATCTCTGATCTAAATTTAAATCAGCCGCTAATGACATATCGTGTATTCAGACTAAGGTATACAGAGCTGCTGTCCTTGGATGGTATCGTAAAGTTCTATATGGAAATGGAGCACCTTAAACAATATTTAATTAGAAAATATGAAAACCAGTGAAATTGTGTACGTACCTATCAATAAATCCCTAATAAACAAATAATCGATCAATATTCATTTTGAGAGACACTCATAAATAAATCGCTCTCGAGAAAACTGCTTACAATAACGAACATAACATGAACATAATCCTATATTGAGAAGTAGATAACCTCTTATTGGATTGGTATTTTCCGTGGTTGTCATGGTTACGAGAAATTGTATACGGTTAGATATTTGTGGTGGGGTGGATTCTTGCCGCAAATTAAAATATACGGGATAATTCCAGATTTAGTAGTTGTGTCGCCATCTACATCTAGTGAAACATTGGTGGGAAGCTCTGGAGAAAAGAGCGGCAACTCAACGTTTTGAATGGGGGATACGGGAGCCTTAAGTGGCGGGTCCAACAGCTGATCGACAGAGGCTTGGCCGTTTTTGATAAGTTTAGAGAAATCAGTCGAGAATTGGTCTTTGCGTGGGGGTGTCGACGTTTTCGCTAAAGCTACTTTGGAACAAGATAGACTTTGCCGACGTGCGGTCAACATTATATGATCTAACGTCTTTAACGCTGTTTCAATTTATTTTTGCACACGTAAGCAGGCTGTCTAGTGATTTTACAACGGTTACCAACATAACATGGTAGATCTAAAAATTACTGTGATAAATTGTTGACATAACCGTGACATAACCTATGTGGAGTATGTGAGATATTTATCATATATTTATATGATAAATAACTTCAACATTTGTCTACGGTTTATGAAGTGATATATGCAAAAACACGTACCATGAATACACGCACACGTACTGAATATGTGGAATATTTGAAAGTGTATTGAGATTATGCGCCCATATACATTTATACCTCCTAAAAAACAAACCCCGTACCAATAACTTTGGTCACAGATTACTTACTCTTGGTACGATAGATTATGCACTCATTTCTCAGCCGATAATACACTTATGCCTAGCTACTGAAAAACAAATACATATCGACCCATGCAACGTAGACTATCGTAACTAACAAACTAAATGTAGTTATTATAGTCTTTGTTGCACGGGTCGATATTACATACGTATGTACATCCACAGCACAGGGATCTGATGACGTATAAGAAAAACAAAACAGTTAATAAGTTATTCTTTATTTACCAATTTGTAATTCATATACGATTTATAAAAGACAAATAGACAACATAAGCTTTATTAATATTATATTATAATATCAAAATCACAAAAAAGTTGATCCTCGCTATCATGAGACCACACGCATACGGGACGTAATGCTTGTTCGGTTCTTCGGGGCTAATTGCAATACTATCTGCGGTTTGTTGTGTTAAACGTAATCCTCCATACACTTTGCACTTGAGAAGAAAAACATCTGGAGTCAGTGGTTGACAAGTCGACTATGTCCCATTATACATTTCTCATATAGTAATGTTATAGACGTCTTCCAGTAATATTACCAAAAAATTTGATAAAAAATCGGTAATCTTCAGCATACCTCGATAATTTTATTGTCAGTTCATGGAAATTATGAAAATTAGTAATCACATCTCTTGTCTAGAAATCCTCTTCGATCAACAAAATAGTACGTAAGGATTTTGATTCCTCGTAATGTGATTTGAATCCAATTACAAAACCTGTAATGATCTTCTGCATCATACCATACTTGGAGCTTGAATTCTCTGGTAGTAGAATGGATAAAACAGCACTGTTTATATGTATATTCTGCTAACTAACCTATCAATTGAAAAGGAAATTTTAAAAAACAATAGTATACTTCTTTAGGCACAAACCTGATTGATGTCTGATATAATAGTAGAATTTTTATGTAATCTCCTAATTTCGATTAGAATACTTCTTTGTGCAGTGTCCCCAAGTTTTCTACATTTTCGGATTATATCGGATTTGTAGGTTAGAACTCTCGAAATCTGTCCCAGTAAATATAAATGTGAATTTTAGCGAGTAACAGCCTTTTTTTGTGGTATATGGTAGATAGAGATAGACCCATTACTATTATCTTCGTCTAATGACGACTAGTTCTCGAGAACACCGTAGATGGACACACTGTTCAGACTGGAACATGAATGGAAAAATTGGGAAAATACGACGCCGATTCTTCAAAGGTGTGGCTTTATTTCTTTTCATTTATTGGATTTTTTCAAATTGTACATTGACATAAAGTGGAACTTCTGCGGCTCATCGCAAAAATACATAATTGAAATGTTATTCCTGAAATCAGGATATCACCCGTCCTCCAATTATACGTCTATCTTTGAGCAGCAATTGTTTAAAATTGGGCATGGGTATAATAAATATGGAGATGTGGCGCACTAGAATAGTTAATTCAGATTGTTGTAATCTTATAATATGATATCATTATTCAATAATTAACCCACAGGAGCATTGAACTGTTTGAATAATTGGACCAATAGGGGACCACCAGAGCTGAGCAGAACAGACCTGAAGTTAGGCTGAACCAGCCTCTTAAGACCCAGTTTTACCTGTGCTAAAACGCGTTTTCTATTAACGGCGTTATTTATGGTTCAAAATTGATGAAATTCTCAGTGTCAATTCTTAGGTAAATAAGGAGTTTGGCTGGGCCAAAAATAATTTTTTGGTAAGAAAAATAAATTTTACTTCTACAACTTTCTCTTTTTCCAAATATAGTACCACTAGCCAAAGTCACAATACAATAATAGATTTTTTATCTAGGTACAATTTCAGCCCAAACATTATAACTTTTCCGCTAACCGAAAAATTTGATGTGGCCATATTTCGGCTGTTACGTATGGCCAGCTCATCGCAGACACCATAAGCTTTAATCGATACGTAAACCACGGCATAGACACGGACCCCGACAGAAAAACATCAAATCTAAACATTTTATTTCGTAGTTGCGATGTTTTTACAACGGAGCCTTAATGTAAAAACATGACAAACAATGCTACAGAGTGCCTCGTACTCTTTAATTTGTGAGAATTTTGAGTATCGTATCGTTTTTTTTTATGGCTATGATGGCAAATCATAAGGCGTTTTCTCGCGAACAACGGTTAAACCATGTATGTAGGTACTTGAGGCTGGGAAGTCCCAAAGCACCTAGGCCCCACTGGACCCTTTGTGCAAACCTCATGTGCTCACTCTGGACTCGTAAACCAGCCCAGGCTCTGGGCAAATTGGGTTAAACCAATTCTACATAAAGTCGTAACGGATACGTTTGTCGTTGTCGGAACGCGCAGTAGACCACTGCGCACTCAATTACTGTTATTTTTTACAGTAATTGTATGCGCACTCGTCAACTGCGCATTCCGACAACGACAAACGTATCTGTTGCGACTTTATGTAGAATGGACCTTAGTGCAAGTTACCTGAAGTAAGATTGTCATTCTCGCGACAAACTTGTGACGTCACAGTTACCTCGAGTAAGTTCGTTGGGGTTACTGAAGCTTACCTGACTGCCAGTGTTGCCAACCCATTGATTTCAGAATACTCAGCACGCCTGTTAAAAATTCCCATTTTGCCATCATTTTACTCACCATTTTAATTTTTCTTTTGTAACACAAAAACTACAAAAATTCCTATAGTTATATCACTACTAACATATGAAAAGTGTAACATGTATTGTAAATTAGGGTTAGCAGATATATATTTTCCAGATATTCCCTAAAATGTCCTCTATAGGGAGGTTTTTATTTTTGAACTTTCATATTTTTATGCAAGATACTCTCATACTTTATTTCTGTGAAATTTGAAAAAATCAATATATTTTTAGCAAGTGTCCCAATCAGGCCCTCAAAATCAAGAATAAGGTTAGATTAATAATATTAAAAAATAATTTATATACGATATACCACAGTTATTAACTTAATGAAAAATACAAATAATAACTCTTTTTGGTATAATTTTTCCGGAAAATCTGAATCTGAAGGCCGTAATTCAGAATTGACACAAGTTGTTATAGTCCGAGAGCCCGCGACAAAATCATACCCTCATAAAACATCACTACGAATAATTTATATGTAATGTAAAATGATTTGAATAAAAGGAAAATGCTGGTGTGCCTAAGAAATTTTGGCCGAAAGGGTGTTTAATTACGCTAATTATCTGCTGCAATTCGATGTCGTAGTACCCTCATAAACCATCTCTCTCATTCTTTTGTCACTTATAGATAAATACATATTCTCTCATAATAACTTGGTGTGCCTAACTCCATTTGGCCGGAAGTACTTGGCATACCTCCCTGTAGGGGAGGACAGTCAGTGTATCGATACCCTCGTCGAACATCACGCCCATTTTTTATAACAAGAAACTTTGAGCCTTCTTATTAACAGAAACCTTGGTGTGCCTAGCCGAAAATTACCTTACAAAACACATGTGTCAAATTTGCCACAATTATAGAAGAACATAGGTACTTTCATAGTAGTTTTCTCTAAGCAACCCCGGTTGGCCGGAACGGTCTGGCACACCGACTTCAACAGTTAACATCGTCCGTATATCATCACAGTCATCGAACATCACAGTCCATTTTTTATAACGAGAAACGTTGAGCCTTCTTATTAACAGAAACCTTGGTGTGCCTAGCCGGAAATGGCCGAAAGTGGGTTGCAGACGAATTATTTAAAAGGCAATGGTATCTGCGTTACCTCACAAAACACATGTGTCAAATTTGCCACAATTATAGAAGAACATAGGTACTTTCATAGTAGTTTTCTCTAAGCAACCCCGGTTGGCCGGAACGGTCTGGCACACCGACTTCAACAGTTAACATCGTCCGTATATCATCATAGTCATCGAACATCACAGTCCATTTTTTATAACGAGAAACGTTGAGCCTTCTTATTAACAGAACCCTTGGTGTGCCTAGCCGGAAATGCCCCGAAAGTGGGTTGCAGACGAATTATTTAAAAGGCGATGGTATCTGCGTTACCTTACAAAACACATGTGTCAAATTTGCCACAATTATAGAACACATGTACTTTCACAGTAATTTTCTCTAAGCAACTCCCGTTGGCCGGAACGGTCTGGCACACCGACTTCAACAGTTAACATCGTCCGTATATCATCACAGTCATCGAACATCACGCCCATTTTTTATAACGAGAAACTTTGAGCCTTCTTATTAACAGAAACCTTGGTGTGCCTAGCCGGAAATGGCCGAAAGTGGGTTGCAGACGAATTATTTAAAAGGCGATGGTATCTGCGTTACCTTACAAAACATGTGTCAAATTTGCCACAATTATAGAAGAACATAGCGACCGATCCTGCTTACAGATTTTGAAAACGCCAAGTTGTACAACGATATATTATAGACATTTTTACTTTATCATACGTAGTATGATATTAAGGTTAAATTGTTCATCAATAGATTTTAAAATACATTTTCCTGACATCAGTAGTAATAAACTAAAAATAACGTGATAAAACAAATACGTTGCGTACGTTGTGTTGTAAAAGTGTACAATATATATCGTTTTCCACTTATTAATAACTAATAAACCATACACATGAACTTAAGTAGCGCAGTAAACAAACATGTAACAAAAACATGTAGTTAGGGCGTTCCCCAAGAATATTCTGTTTATTGAAGGTGGCGCCAAAATAGTCTGTTGTGAGTTATCAAGATATTCGAGTAATAATAAGTTCGAGTTATCAAGTAAAAATTACACATAATTCACAGTCTTGACGCTAACGCTAACCAATTTGATGCGAGTTATCAAAAATTCGTGTTAATGAAGTTCGTCTTATTAGAGTTCGACTATTTATATACAGGTGTCCCACTTTTTTCCCTTGTAATTTTATTATTTTTAATGTTGTTCAATAAATGTATTCATTTTAGTAAATCGTTTACTTAATATTTCAAACAACTGTAAGTTCTTAAGAAACTGAAACACAAATAAGTCCATATAAAAATTTTACACAAAAAAACATTTGCTTTTTAAAGAAATATATATTCAAGTTAAACGTCATGAACTGACACATGCCAGTAAAGGCGGGGGTTCCTCGGATAGCGGCACCGTAATTTGACGGGCCTAATGTTACCAAACTTACCAACACGTTTCGTTGGTAACATTACGCCAAACACTACGGTGCCACTATATGAAAAGGCGGTACCGTACTGTTTTGAACGGTTGTTACGTTGGTAACATTACGTTCGTCATTTTACGGTACCGCTATCCGAGGAAACTCCGCCTTAAGTGATCATGCTAAAAGTATATTAGTGTATTTAGGCATTAGCATTTATTACAGTCAAGTGTATTTTCAGCTAAAGGATTAATGAAAAAATATTAGCTACGAGATTAGTAACAACAAGATTTAATCATTTTTATTCGTTTCTGCAGGTACATTGCTGATTTTATAAGCCGACAATTTTTGGGTGTCACCACAGAAGTTATTGTGTACAGCGTTTGTGCGATTCTTCAAAAATTAGGGTTAGATGTTGCTAATGAAATTGAGCAAAAAGATATTGGGGCGGAGAATAAGGTGCCGTTGGACGAGCTCTGCCACAAGGGATGGAGTTCATTTGTAAAGCATGGTATTTTCACGCAGAACATATTAGCGCAGGCATCAAGCCTTGAGATGAATCTGAAGACTGGCTGGGAAAGGCAGCAGGAGCCGAAGAAACTTGAGCACAACTTGAACTTGACACAATCATCACTCAAGCGGATCCAGAACCAGGTGACGACCTTCAATTGGATGTTTGAGGATGTGCTAAACCATCACAATTGGTTAGTATTAAATTTTTACTGTGATTAACACTGAATAATACACACTACTTCCAAAGTTTGTTTGTTGTTCTACCTAGAAAATAAATTGCTTCTGTGGCATGACGTGCGTCAAGATTTGTAAATGCTGACGTTTCGCGAACCATGTTGCTCCCTTCTTCATAGCTAATTGAATACTGAACAATCCTACGTACCTACTTATTGTTCTACCATTGCTAAGAAATCAAATTACTAACATTGTCATTTTTCCACAAAACCTTTCGTTAGAAAAACATCCGTAGTACAGTCAGGAGTGACTGGAAACCGGATTATTTCAGCCTTCAAGAGATGATATTCAATCAAGGGGTGTATTAGTGTTGGGGAAAAATGATTTTTTCCCGGTCCCACACAACCACTGCCTGGCCCGGTCCGCCAGAACCCACAGATCCGAGACCCTGATCGGTCTGGCCGACATTTCCCGGCCTGAAAGCCGATCCGGTCCGAAAGCCCGATCTGGGCCGGAAGCCAGATCACGCCCGAAAGCCCGATCAGGCCCGAAAGCCCAATCCGGTCCGAAAGTCCGTTCAGTCTGAAACCCCGATCCGGTCCGAAAACCCGATCTGGCCCGGTATCCCGTTCTGGCCCGATGCAGTCCGAAACTCCGGTCCGGCGCGAAGCCTGTTTAGGTCCGAAAACCCAATCCGGTCCGAAAGCCCGATCTGGCCCAAAGGCCAAACTTTCTCGCAATCCAGATCCGGCCCGAAAGTCCGATTCGATCCGTAAGCCCGATTTGGCCCGAAAGCCCGATCCGGCCTGTAAGCCCGTTCTGGCCCGATCCAGTCCGAAACTCCAGTCTTGCGCGACAGCCCATTTTGGCCCAAAAACTCCACCGCGCCCGAAATTTCGGGATCAAGTTTGGCCCGATATAAACAGTTTTAGCCTCCCCGCCTGGTAGTGTCTGGACTGATGAGTGTTAGTAGTACCGAATCATTTACATGCCGAATATAATTTTTCCATGATGAGTTTGTATGTATTCTTTTGTACAGTTTATTTCTTTCCTTTACTTCTTGGAATAGCTGTTCGTTTTCCCATTCATTATTCTCTCGTCTTTTGATTGATGTTTGTATTTGGTTTGCCTATACAATTCCTTGTAGTTGATGTAATATTTCCTCATATGTTTGGTTTCTTGTTAGTTTCTTGATAGTTTAAGATATCTCTTGTCGATTGCCTTGTTATCTTCTTAGCTTCTGTAGTATTGCTTATTTCCCCTTCCTGCTTTGTTTGTTCCTTCACTGTTGTTAACATAGCTTAATTGTTATTATCTTTATTTTGTCTATTTATTGAAATATGTTAGTAAGTACATGGTCTATTATTGATCCAGATCCGGCATTGCCGATTCTTGTGTAGTGTTTTTTCGATATTTGTTGTATTATTTTTGTCCAATAGGTTTATTTTGATGTCTCCGATTATTATTTGGCTTTTTCTTCGGTTAACCACATTCTTTTGTAATGTGGCAAGTAGTGGCTGGAGGAGACATATGTGGTGGTTTGTATACTAGTGCTACCCAACTATTGTTGTTCGTGATTAGTATTCCTAGTATTTCTATGTCGTTTATAGTCTGTTTTGCAATACTCTATAATTTATTCCTTTCGTTATGTAAATGGCCAGTCCTCCTCCTCTGTTTTGCCTTGAATGGTATTCGGTATGTAGTCTTCTATGTTGTATAGTTGCTCTTCGTGTGGATTAAGCCATGTTTCGGTGATTGCTATGACATCGGGGGTGTGTTTTTGCTGTTCCTTCTAGTTCGTACAGATTATTTTTTAGACTTCGATAATTTTGTAAGTAAATCCTTAGTTCCATCTTGTATTTTGGCTTATTGGTTATAGTTCTTTGTTTGTTTGTTTCTGTTTTTTTTGTTTTTTTTTCTTTTGGTTGTTATTGTAAGTTTTCTATATCTTCAAGGTTTCTTATTTTGATCTTCCTACTTGATTCCGTTTTCTTTAGATACACCTAGTGATGCAGAATGGTAATATTACTGGGATAATATTAATAATAATAATAATATTTTTTAAACGATATACATCTCTTTTACAAAAATACAATCTACAAAAAAATATATCATCAGACCCAAGGTGCAATAACACTAAATATATATATAAACATATTACAACTTCACTAATACATACTACAACAATATAATAACAATAATCACACAATTAAACAACGTGTAGCCAAAATACAGCAGGCTCCGGTACAATGACACTACCGTCCGTTTACACAACCACCCTATTCAGCTCAGACCTAAACTGTCTGAAGGACATGAAGACATCCAGTCCCCGCCTATTACAATTGAGCAGTAACCTGTGCAAAGGCCCATTGCAAGCATAATTTGTTCTCGGTGCTCTGACACAAAAGAGATCAGGACTCCTCGTTCGCCGGCAGACATTGAAGTCGATCGATGCGAGGACTGACGGGCAGGTGTACACCCCATTTACTAATTTGTATAATAAGCACAAATCAATCCTCTCACGTCTCAACTGCAATGTATCCAAGTTCAATTGAGCCACGAACCGCGTATAACTATAATTATAGTCCAGGATACCCAATCTTCGACCACAGCATCATGCAAACCGGTAATATTGGTAATATTACTGTAAGTTACCGGAGGTATAAATTCTCGCTGGTAAATTACCGCGGCGGTAATATTATCAGTAACTTTGATAATATTACAATAAGTTACCAACGGTAAGTTACCCTTTATAAGTTACCGTGACGGTAATATTACCGGTACTTTTAGTAATACATATTACAGTAAGTTACCCTTGTTGAATTACCACGGCAGTAAGATTACCGTTACCGGTAATTTAAGTAATTTTTTAATTTGATCACAAGTGATCAAATTTTTTTTTTAGTTTTGTTGCCTTTTTAGTAAATCTGCACATATATCTGTACTATAATGTTGCAATAAAATGTAGTATTTGATTTATTTTGATTTATTAGTAATGATTTATTGTTAATAACATATTTAAAAGTACCTACAACCTATCTACTCTTTTGCCGAATTTACTGTGGGTAATATACCCGGTAATATTACTGGTAATATTACCGACAGTCCATAAATTAAGGATAATATTAATATTACCCGTAATATTATGGACAGTCCATAAATTACGGGTAATATTACATTATGGTAATATTACCCGTAATAACAATAACAATAATAATAACAAAGAATTTATTTCGTATATGTGTACAATCGGGTCACAAAAACACTTTTATACAACAAAACAAAATGGCGTCACAAACAGAAATAATAAAACTACTTAAACAAAGTAATCATCTATGCTATAGGGTTCAAGGTTTATTAAAAGTTCTTTAGTCTTTTGCTTGAAAGATTGAAAATTTTGAATTCATTTCCTGTGTTCAGGAAGATTATTAAAGATTTTTTGTACACATATAATTTGGATTTCTTTCTGTCACAGAAAGTCTGTGTATCGGGTATTGATAATATTACCGGCAGTCCATAAACAACGGGTAATATTACCGGTAATATTTTCATTTTTTAAATTACCGGTAATTTTGCATCACTAGATATCTCCTTTTCAGTTCACGTACCGTGTAAAAGATGTTGTTGGTGTACGGTGTAAGTTGGTTGTTTATATATGAATCGTCGCCTCTTTTCCCTTTAACTCATATTCTTTTACTGTTATTATTTTATTTCTTTTCGGCTTCCATTAGCTTATTCATTCTCCGTTTTTCTCTATGCTTTTGCGATATCTTTTTCCTCCAATTTAATGTTTAAACTAGGGACTAAGAACGGAACGAAAACGAGAACGAAAGAACTAAATTAACCGAATAATTTATAAGAACGAAAACGGAAACGAAAACGAAATTTTTATTTTTCGTTCATGATTGAAAACGAAATAAATAATTTCGGTTACCGGTTTTAACCGGTTTAATGACACAATATTTTTGTAACCTACTCCTAGTAGAGTAGGTAAGTAAGCGAAAATGATTGGTCAGATATACAAGACATCTGTAACGTTTTAAATCCTGCGAAAAAAACTGCAAAATTATTCCAAACAACGCATTTGTTGGCTGGAGATTTTTATTCTGCCTGGCTGAAGTGTAAAATGGAAACAAGTAAAATTTGTTGCCGATTTTCAACAAATTTAGTGGAATCCCTAAACGAAAGGGAAAAAGCACTATTTAATCAAGATGTGATTATGTCAGCAATATTTCTTGATCCAAGATTCAAAGTAGTTTTATCTACACACAAATTGACATAGCTAAAAACTACATCTCATATGTATGGAATGCTCTAAAAAATATAAATGAAGGTAACAACTTCGTTGAAGAGTCATCTCTAGAGTCAACTTCAACAGAAGAAGATGAAATAGAGCAATTTTTAAAACAAAATGAAAATATTTCTTCAAAATCTCATAATACAACAGATATTCGATGGTTGTTAGATCGTTATTATGAAGAACCGCGCGAAAAGCGAGATACGTGCGTCTTAAAATATTGGGCAGCAAACGAAACGTCATCAAATGAATTGTATAACGTTGCAAAACAAATTATTGGTTTACCTATGACACATATAAATATATAAATATATTCATATATACTAAAATTAATAATTATCCTGTGATTTACTTTAGAATATATCTTTTAATTAATTAACTAAAATTTTTATTTATTTTGGAATGCTGTATTACTTATATATATTTTTACTATAAAATAAATATGTTACAATTTTTTTCTCTTATTTTTAATAATAATAATAACTTTATTTACAAATAACCAAAAATTAACCATGACACAAAATTTTTAAATAAGTAAAAGTTAATTGAAATAAAGCAAGATCAGAGAGAAAAGAAACAAATATTATTTAAAATATGAAGCAAAAAAAACAAAAAAAATCTGTCACTGGCATACCACTAAACTGCATAGCAGTTTGTGCGTGGTTTTCAAGTAACTAAATTTAATGGGAATAAATGAAAGAAACTAAAACAGATTCGTGCCTCTCCAATACAGAAACGGTCCCAAACAATTCATTCTAAATTTTATTTTTAATATTTATAAAAAGCAAAAATGCCATCACCACTTAAAATGCAGTTGATTGAAATTTTTAACATTTAAGTTTTTAAAAGCATAAATTTTATGTTAGTAATTTTTGCCAGCTATGATTAAAATTATGACAAGTGACTAATTTGTCAAATATAAAAAAAAATTAAAAAAAGCATGTTGGCATACTTTTATTAGAAAAATAGTAAAAAACCGGTTTTGAACCGTTATTTCATTTCGGTTCACGAAAACAAAAACGATATTTTTTGGGTGTGAACGAAAAGAACGAAAACGAAATTTTTTGTTTTCGTTCTGATTGGAAACGAACAAAATACTTTTCGTTTTTAGTCCCTGGTTTAAACACTTGGCAATCTTTGTTATGATCTTTGTCGTGTTCTCGTTCGTTTTCTCCTGTTGCTCGACCCCCGTTATGACTACATTGTTCATTATCTTCTCTTGCTCAATTGCTTCTACAGTACTCTTCCAGAATTCTGATTCTCTTCTTCATTTGTACCTTCTCTTCTCTCTTTTATCTGAATTTTCTGCAGTGTTCTCTACGTGTTCTTTTTGCATTTGCTCCAATTTTTCCGTCATTGTGTTTTGGAGGTCTAAGAGCATCTTCTTAATTTCCTTCGAATCAGTGCTCTCTTCCTCGATGTCACTCACCTGGGTCGCGTTTCTATTAACTCGCAATGAGGCATTTCTTTAATGATATCTGTTTGCAAAAATTTATTTCTTTATAAAAATATTTGTTAAACTCCCGCTTAGGTTCTGGAAAACAATTTTTGGCAGGTGGGCTTGCCTTTCCCCTTGCCGGGTTAAAAAAGCAGTGTCAGGCAGTCTGAGTTGGTGATTCTTCAATCGGAGTTACTTGTTTTGCGTATTTTTGCTGCTCTGATTACTCTCACCTGCTGGCTACTGTGCGGGTATATGGATCTGGTTTTTCTCTACACTATGGTATTAAAAGAAGTGACATCGGTGACATCGGTTTCCGGACTCACTTTCGTTTTAACACAGGGGAATATTTTCATGTGCTTTCGGTAGTAGACTCGATCGAGTTCGAGATTGGTCATCGGACCATTATCGGACTAAGCTGATCTGGCTGTGCTAGCAATCGAACACAAGTAATGAAACATACGGTTTGTTAGAAACTGCACCCCTACAAGTGGTGCGGATTTTTATCCGCGGCTGTAAAAATTTACATTTATATTAACAACTTCATTCCTCCATACAGGTACCACAATGGGACTAATATCAACCGAAGCAAGTTCCTTCTCGAGCTCAAAAAGGACTCTGTTGCCTTGGCAACAATCCAGACAAAACTCACGGAAGCACAAGAACTCCAAAAACCCCTCATCGGTAGTGTTGAGCAACGCTTAAAATGGGCATCTGGAGCCAACCCGGATCTCAACGAGGTCCTCTCAAAATTCGAACTTGACCTTTGCAACCGCGAACAAAAGTTAAAATCTGAAGAAGAAATGACAAAAGTGGTTTTAACTACGTCACGTTCAATCTTACAACACGAATTACTTAGAAACCATTCAGCAGAAACAAAAATCTTTGATCAGGTGTTCTTGAGTAGTTGCGAGAAGTGGAGATTGATTTGCCAATTCCATTCTGTGAAGATGGAAAATGTTACTGATGTGGAGGAGAATATCATGAAATTGTATACAAAAGATATGGAGGGAAATCCGAAATGGTTGACAATGATCTCGGAGAAGATTTCCGATATCATAACCGGCACCCAAAGCGAATTAGAGGATTTAAAAAAAAAGAAAATGACGTTTTTTGACAATTTAGTTATTCGTATCGAAAAATTAAAGCCATTATACTCGGAGCATTGCAAGTTAATGACCGATTTCAAAAGTTTGATTAAATCATTGGCAAAGATTGAGGACTGCGCTTTGAAGGCACAACGTTTTATTGGAGATTACCGTTCGTATGTGGAGCACTTCTCAAATTTATTTCTGAGAACTAAGTCTGCAATTAGTCAGGAAGATATGGAGGACATACAGCGTGGTGCACGATTTCTGCTGGAACGCACCGAAGAGATTTATTCGAGAATGATTAGTTTGACGGCCGGTAGAGATAAGGACGTTGGGAATGCGATTGATGGAGGTGAAGGTGCAAAGGAGACACATCAAACGAGGCAAGAGGTGGTATTGTCACGCGGCCAGCAAAGGAACGCATATGCAATGAGCGTGTGGCGCAGGGTGCGCCAGAAGCTGGAGGGGATGGATCCGGATCCAGGACGGAAGTACACCATTCAGGAGCAGGTACATTATTTTATTACCAATTGTAATTTTAATTCAATATATGTTGTCTTCTTAAATGTTTATGCAGGTAGAGTACGTGATAAGAGAAGCAACGAGTATGGATAACTTGGCCCTGCTGTATGAGGGCTGGACACCATGGGTTTGAGCAATGACGATGAGCAGTTACCCTGCCTGGATATCTCTTCAGTCAATAACACCACAACGTGCGGGCGTTCGTGCGTGTGCAAAACAAAACCAACCAACCAAACCAAAAGGGCGCTACGAGGCAAGCACACAGCAGCATCGTCTATGTAACTTTAAATAGTTGTTTGGGGGCCTGGTCGTGGTTAGTTTTATTGCTGTTGCAAGAGATAAACACAACAAACAAAAAACCAGAGCCGATAATTAAATATTAATAAAAATTTATGAAAATTAACAGTCTGTGAGACGGCAGATGTTTATGGGTTGTTCAGAGGCTGTGGGAAATTTTTGCAATGTCGGTAAAACTACGCCAATTCCACACGTAAAGTTAAAATGCTGCTTTTATTTTTTAATTGTCGACAGTTAGTCAGAATTGACAGTTGCCGCCGACCATTCAGCGGCGAAAGCAAAGTAAAGTCATGTAATGTCGAATGTGGAGAACATGGGTGTTTAGTTTTCGTGTCTCTATTTAGAATGCTCCTGGCGTAGAGCCGAATGTTTTTTTCGTTATGTTTTGGTGGATGTACACGCAGTCAATGACTGGTAATTAAATATCAATTAGCCCGATGTACAAGTTCCAATTGAGTGAAATTATGTCTTCAAACATGCTTCTTATATAAACGAAATCTACAGACACACACACCCACAATCAGTTCGATCCTCTATAGCCAGTAAATTTACATTGTATAATTTTTTTATTTTCTAGCGTTATTGTAACAAGCATAAATTAATTACTTTCTTTCCTATTTTCTAGAATATTTATCATTTATTTTATGCTCTATTGTTTGTAATAACCTTTGAAGACAAATGCAGGGGGAATATGGACAAACATCATTGGTCTTCTTTGTTAAAATTGTAGTAAAATTCTTGTCTGTCTGGAAAAAAATAATGTTATAGGAGTAGTGGTTACATAAAGTCGTATAAATTTTCAATACTAACTAGTTTGTTCTGTTCCCCTGTTCATTCTTTGTAGTGTTGGTATTAAATATAGGATTTTCTGTAAATTTTTTTGGTTTTATTTCTTGTCCCAAATAAAATATGTTTTTAAGGGGGTATGTTTTCTACAGTTTTTCTCCATTTTTAGAGAACCGATCTGTGTCCAGTTTGTCTCGTATGTGGTAAAATCATCGAGATGAATATAATATATATATTCTTCATAAAGAAATCGATTTTTCTATCAATAAGTGCTTCTACACCTCCATTAACCATTTAACCAGCTAAGTATTT
This sequence comes from Aphodius sticticus, assembly GCA_963966075.1. NCBI lineage: Eukaryota > Metazoa > Arthropoda > Insecta > Coleoptera > Scarabaeidae > Aphodius > Aphodius sticticus. Next base: position 54,813,428 of record OZ014506.1, read on the forward strand.
ACCTAAATTACTGTTTTCTCGCATGATTTCATCTTTTTTTTAATAAATCAAAACATTGATCACATCCGCAATTCAATATTATAATTTGAAATAAAATTTTACTTAGGTATACCCTGTAGGCCAGCGTTTCTCAAAGTGTGCTCCGCGGAGCCCCAGGGCTTCGCGGAAGACACGCGGGGGCTCCGCAGCCTCCACATCCTGCGGGCCAAGCCCACGAACTCCACACTTTGCCACTCTTCGGTGTTAAAGCCATATACTAGTTGTTTCCCGGAAAACTAAGTATTAACCAGGTACATGGCAGAAAAATGCAAGGTATACGTATACATACATGTGAACAGATGACGTAGGAAATTGCGGTTAGGTCAAGTGTACAAGTGCAACAAGGAACGCAACAACGCTATCGCTCAATTGCAAGTGATCTCTTTAGATGAGCGTAAGCATACCTTGTATATTCTGCTCTGACCTGGGGTTACTAGGACTAGGATACCTAGTATAGTAGTATCTCTGCCCTAGCATTGCGTGTTGCCGCCTAAATGCAGGTATTATTTGGTATTTATTTAAAAAAAATTGTTTACCTACAGCTGCTGCTATTGGCTTTTTCAGAGTCATTCGAAGTCGAAAAGTCAAAAAGCAATACTAGCAAAGAAAGTCACACAGCTTTAAATTTGAATAGTCCCCGCGCAATGCACAAAACAAGGCCATATAATGAAAATTATATAGCTTTTGGATTTATGGAAGTCGACAATAGGGTATTCCGGTGTTTTTGAAATTGTCATTTTTTACAAACTATGGGTGCTACTGTTTGCTACTTCACAAGTAAAATATCAAACATTGTTTTAAATTAAGAGAAATCGTTGTTTGAAGTTTGAATTAGGATTGGTCTTTGTGACGTCACAAAGACCGCTCAAAGTGAGCGACTTGACAACGTTGCTATATCTAGGGTGCACGTAGTAAATTTTTGTCTTCTGTTGTGTCAACGTTTACAATCGCTCGTTTGTTGACATCTGCTTTGGTTATTGAGGTTATATCAAACACTTGTTCAAAATGTATAAACTCCAACTCCGACATTATTCTGTGCCGGGCTGTAACAGCAGTAGAACAGTAACTCCTGATAAGATTTTCTTTACATTGCCGACTAGCGAGATGAGAGATGTTTGGCTTCAAGCTTTATTAGAAGCACGAAAGCATGCTTATTTCGAGCACTTGCTACTTAAAAGCATGTGTGTCTAGACATTGCTAGTAATAAGCATGCTTATTTCAAGCATGCTGAAAAATCACCAGTCGTTTGATTTTTAAGCACGCTACCTGCGGTGCGGTGGAAGGGGGCGTGCTCTGAGCACGTGTGAACATCTTTTAAGCATGCTTATTTAGGGAGCATGCTTATTACTAGCAAATGTGAACAGCTGACAAGCATGCTCGATTTAAGCATGCTCACTAGCATGCTTATAAATAAGCATGTGTGTCCGTACCTTTATTCGTTGTCAAACAACAGGGTCGCCAACCGGCAACTTGGCCGATCAGCTGTTCGAGAACTGTCCGCTGTTGCCAGCGCTACTAGGGATCGGTAATCATCGTACATTTCCGAGGGTGGTCGGTGAATTCAAACGAAATGCACTTTTAATTGCAATTATCTGATAGAAAAACTAAATCAAAAAGCTCATAGCTTAACTTTATGAATCCTCATAAATTGTACATCAGGTTAAACCGAATATCTGCTTAAATTTTGACATGACCGGAATACCCTATTGTCCTCAATGTGTTCTGTGTAACAAAGTTTTACGAAACAGCTCCATGTTTCCTGCTAAACTGCTTCGCCACTTCCAATCTTTGCATCCGGAATACAGAAATAAGAATAAAATTTTTTTTGTTCGAAAGTGTGTTAAAAACCATAACCTTTATGCATCATGCATAGCAGATGGTTAATGAAAATGAAACTAAGGTATCCTACATAGTTTCTTACAAAATTGGATTGGCTGGTGAAGCCCATACAATAGCAGAAAATCTTATAAAACTTTCGAATGATTCAGTATCTCGCCGTATAAAGACTTGTCAGAATCCACAAAAACTGAGCTATCTTTACGACTTAAAACTTATCGAATCTACGGATGGTGCCGGGCTGGCAGTGTTGCTTGTATTTGTGCGATATTAGTTCGAGCATTCTATACAAGAGGATTTGTTCATCTGTAAGGCTTATAAAGTTATAAAGTAACACTACTGGGGCTGACTTTTTTAATTTGGTCAATAACTATTTGATTGAAAATGATATTTCATGGGACAACTACATTGATGTTTGCAGTGATGATGGAGCAAAAGCTATGGTTGGAAGAACTGCAGGTGCTGTTCCAAGGATCGAAGCTATAGCTAAAAATTGCAGCAGTAGTCACTGTATGCTTCACCGTCAAGCATTAGCAGTCAAGAATATGCCACTTTCCTTGAAAACTGTCCTTGAGTAGTCTGTGAACATAATAAACTTTATTAAGTTTCGACCATTGAATACATATGCGACTATTTAAGATCTTGTGCGATGATATGGAAAGCATCCATACATGTTTACTACTTCACACTGAAGTTCGATGGTTATCGCGGGGTAAAATACTACTCCGGTTATTAGAGTTGCGACTGTTGCGAGGTGAAGTTTGCGCTTTCCTCCTGGAACATCCTTTTCATTTGGAAAGTCAATTAACTAATAAAGCTGGTTGGTTAGACTTGCATATTTAACAGAAATATTTTCCAAACTTAATGAAGTTAATCTGTCACTTCAACGACAATAGGTTACTGTGTTTACAGCCAATGACAAAATTAAGTCATTTAAACGGAAGCTAGAATTTTGGCTAAGCAATGTAGAAAGTGGAGTTTGAATGTTTTCCAACGTTAAAGGAGTTTTGTGAAGAGATGGGAACGAACGAATTACCTCAAGAAATAGTTATCGATATTGTCAATCATCTTCGAAACATGTGTGATTCAGTAACACAGTACTTCCCGAATGAATGGAATAGTAATCTGGAAAAGTGTTTTTGAGTAAAAAATCAAAAAATCATATTACTAATAAAAATCCTCACGGCTTATCCATTCAAGAGTACGAAAAACTAATACACTTGATTTCTGATTCTTCACTATCAATTATATTTTAAAAACTGCCTGTAGCCGAATTTTGGTACAGCTTAAAATAGGAGTATACAGAGCTGTCAAAAAAAGCTGTATCTATCCGTTTACCATTTGTAAGCACATATCCTTGTGAAACTGGATTTTCTTCATATCTTTCCACTAAAATCAAATACCGTACTCGCTTAGATGCCACACCAGATATGAGGTCACATCTCTCGTCAATAAAAGCAAATATCAAAGAAATCTGTGCAAACAAAACACAATACCAGTTGTCACATTAAGTTTGTTAAAACCCATTATAAATAAAACTTGTTATTCTTAGTAGTGTTCTTAATTTATTAATCATTTTAACTTTATTTGTTTTACAACTAGATAATTAACTATGCCTATGGGCTCCGCAATCCCAAGTTTGCCTTGATAGGGGCTCCTCGTTTAAATAAGTTTGAGAAACGCTGCTGTAGGCTATGAAAAACTGTGCTAAACAAGTTATTAAGGTATAAAGCTGATATAAAGTTGTTGTTAAAGAGCAGGTGTTGTTTTACTTAGTTTAAAATAAAAGCAATTCTAACGCACTCAACATCAAACACTGTACATTTATTATTCCATATAGATTAATACTTAAAATTGTCTTGTAAGAAATAGAAATTTATAGCAGTAATTTTATGTAAATTTTTACGAAGATATATATATTTATATATTTCTGTAACGGTTTATTTTAGCACTAGTGTGTGCTAGTACTCTTTTTGTGCAGTACGCATTTGTGTTGCATTCGCCAAGAACCCACACCATGTCAATTAGTTCCTCCTGAGAAAAGTTCGCCATATTTCCAAAAATAATGCAAATCTAACCCAACAATATCACCACCACTGACAGATACCAGCGTTTCATAGCCTACAGGGTATAACAAAAATTTTATTTCAAATTCTAATATTAAATTGCATATGTGATCAAATGTTTTGATTTATTTAAAAAAAGATGAAATCATGCGAGAAAACAGTAATTTAAGTAAATACTTAGCTGGTCTAGTGGTAGGTGTGGAAGCACTTATTGATAGAAAAATCGATTTTTTTTATGAAGAAGACCAGTGCAAAAAATATGGGGTTGCCGTGTTGATGACGTCAAAAGTAGAAAATAATTAAAGATCGGAAATTAAATTTGATGTAAATATGTATACATATTATGATAATTAAAAATCGACATGATTTTGTCATGTTATATACTTAATGCGCTCACTGTAGTTTGGTTCTTAAACTGCAAACTCCAATATTAGGGCACTTGCATTTAAGATCCAATGCATTTAGAGAATGTAGACTAGTTATAAGTTTATAACGTGGAAAATTTGGTCAATGGGCGATTTAAAGGAAATTCCTTTTATCTTAGTTCAAATTTTCGTCTTTACTTTAAGACTTCATCAGGAACGTGCTACATAAAACAAAACACTTCAGTCAGAAAAAAATATTACATTTAACAAAACTTTCTACTTACAAACAGAGTCAGAAAAAAAGCTCGCTGAAGAACATAACATTATCGGACAAACCACATCAAAACAACCACCAAACGCACATCAACCAAAAACGTCGGTAACACTAAAGACAATTTAATTACAATTAAAGGACGACACATGTCTCCGCATCGAAACGAGTACAGGCTATGAATAAGCAACCTCACTAGACACACCGGCGACAAAAAAATCAGGTTTCAACGTCAGAGCCGCCAACACCTACAGTACCAACAGTCACCGGTACATTTTTGGACTTATGATTTATTAAAAAAGAATAAATGCTACTCAGTTGACTTGTATCAGACTTGAAATTCAAACTATTGTCAACATTATACTGGATGTGAAACATTTCCAGAAACAGTCTACATTTACAATTGCTTTCTACCGCAATAATATCGGTATCGGCCCAGTTCATATTATTCTTGATTATATATACAATTGTATATATAATCAAGGATATTATGGTCATGATCAATGGCGTGTTGTGCTACCGCACAGTTCTTTTTATGTAGTTTAGTGTCACTTTTATGTAAAGCTAGACACGTTTAAGCCATTGACTTGTTTGACCATAATATTTCATGGGACATCCACCACAAGGTATACAATAAATAACGTTGGATCTCAAGAGTTGAGGGGTTTTGTCTGTTATGTGGGATTGCTGACTGTCTTTATTATTCTCCACAATTCGAAACTCATCATTTTTGAACAATTTCACTAATTTGTTGGAGAGATCGTCTATTTGAGGTAATCCCACATAACAATTTGGCCGCACACACGCGGTTGCACGATCTGCAACCACGATGTGTTGGCAAGAGCGCGACCCCAATAACAGTACGAGCTGTTCGATTACAAACTGTTGCATGGCCGTGGCAGTCGGTAGGTACGACGAACAACACAACGTGCCACGATCTCGTCGCCACGGTCTGCCTTCCCGTATCAAACAGGCGTGTTTGCAAAAATTATATTGCACCTAAATAATTCTCTATAACCGTAAGAAATTAAAAAAAAATTCAAACAAAAGCTTTTGGCTTTAAACGACTTATCGTTTAAATATATTTTTAATATAAATGATGTCTATTTATGATGGGCATTTGGTACCATTTCCTTTTTTTTTAAATAGAACTTTTTAAAAATGAAAATTTTTTAATTCTAAGATTAATATCTAACATTTTTTTATAGGAACCATTTTTTTACAAAATGCGTCATTTTTGAATTATAAACTATTAACCGAAAATAGTCTAAATTGCCGGAACACCAAAAGTTTTTTATTATGGAAGTTTGCAAACATTTCCCTTTTTTCTAACAAAACACCTGTATATTTGACATTTTTTAATTCTAATAATTTGATGTATGAATTATTTTTTACAAATGGCATTATTTTTGAGTTATAAGCAATTAATCAAAACTCATGGACTTTTACTTTATTTTAATTATATCTGGTAAACGGTAGGGGTGCAAACAAAACAAAAAAAGGGTGCAAACTAACTGTCGAAAAAAAATTTGTATATTTGAAAAAGGGGGGGCCAGGTTCACACTTCATAAAATTGTTTTAATTTTATCACAAAAACGGTAAGGGGTGCAAACGAAACTAAAAAGGGTACAAACAATTGCAAACGATCTGTAGAAATAGAATTTCAAATTTCGAGAAAGGAGGGGCTAGTGTGAATCTGGCCCCTCCGAATTTGTTTTAATTTTATCTCGAAAACGGCGGCGGTGCAAACGAAACTAAAAAGGGTGCAAACAATTGCAAACGAAGTGCAAACGATCTGTAGAAACAGAATTCCAAATTTCGAAAAAGGAGGGGCCAAGTTCACAGAGGTCGCAAAGATTCCTGAATCCATCTGACTACTTTAATGCCGCCGGACGCGTTCCTTTAGCCAACATAAGTCAGCTTAGATGAATTCAGACCAAGCCAGACGAAGATAAATTAGCTCAGCTAAGATCAACTTAGAAATGTGCAAATGGAAAGCAGCTATTGTATTGCATGTATGCACACTCTTTGTTTTTGCACCATTACAGTTTTAGCAAAGAAATACAAAAGTACAAATAAATAAGTGTGAACCAGCCACAGGAACCAGCCAACACTTTGTTAATCAATCAATCAATCTTTATTAAAAAAAAGCGCAAAATAGCATTGTATGCGTCAATACAAAAACAAAAAAGAAAAAAACAACATCTATGAACAATGTGCAATCACTAGTTTTCAAAATATTCTTTTACACGTAGAAAACTAGTTTAAACACAAGTTCATTTTCAAGTATACTCTCATTTTTCTTATAAGTTAAACCGTTTAGTGTTGTTGATATCCAAACTGTGTTGCTGGTTCAACTTATTTATTTGTATTTGTGTTTTTTTTGCCTAAACTGTAATGGTGCAAAAACAAAAAGGATGCAAACATGCAACACGATGGTAGAAAATCTGTAGAAAATAAAATTGAAAATTGTAAAGAGGGGGGGAAGTTTTTTATTTCAAACTTCATTTTAAATTTATCTGGAAACCGGTAGGAGTGCAAACTAAACTAAAAAGGGTGTAAACAAGTGCAAACGAATTGCAATCAATCTGTAGAAAAACAATTAAAATTTTGAAAGAGGGGGGCCAAGTTCACTATTTGTTCAATTGTTTTAACTTTATTACGAAAACGGTAGGGGTGCAAACGAAACTAAAAAGGGTGTAAATAATTGCAAACTATCTGTAGAAATAGAATTTCAAATTTCGAAAAAGGTGGGGATACTGTGAATTTGCCTCCCCACCAAATTTGTTTTAATTTTATTTTAAAAACTGTGTGGGTGAACAGGAAAAGAAAAAGGGCGCAAACAATATGCAAATGACCTGTAGAAACAGAATTTCTCATTTTGAAAAAGGAGTGGCCAAGTTCACAGAAGGTAAAGGTTCCAGACTAAAATAACAAATATTTTTTTTTGTAATATATAAAATGTTATAGATCGTTCTGAACATATTTCTTAAACAAAACATCAAATATTACATTAAATATTAAAAAACTTAATTCTAAAACATAAATAGCTAATGACTTCAATCATAACATTCAATCATAGTGTAAGAACTGTTCCAACAGTGGAATTTTGTGTTAAAACAATGACAGCTTGGACATTTTACCCTTGGATTTATTATACCAATTTGTTGAAACCCTTGGGGGCAAGATCCTAACACTTCTTTCTTCATCCGATTTGTTGTAATAAAGAGAACTGTTGTATTTGATTTAATTTGCTCCATACTTCACACTGTAAAGATGCACATTTCAAGGCCATTAATACCATACTTTTGGAAGAAGCAGGAATTACTTAACTATTAAAGGTGGTAATAAAACAATTCAACTCGTACTTATTTGTTTTGTATTGAATATACCTAAATCTAGAACGTTAATACGAACAAGCTACTTACAAAGACATTAACATCTACATAATTATTTCTAGAACTGTTTCTTGCTTCCATCATTATTTATATTATGTAAAGTCATCCATTTACTCTCTATTAATTAAGATTGGTACGTATAGACGTACATTCCGCCCACAATGTAGAACAGTTACAGAATAGTTTTTCGGAAAATAATCGAATTTTGGCAACAATTTCCCATGTCTCACACAATCTAAAAGATTGATTCCTTCACAATTCATGCTTTTACAGTTACATTGCACTTATCCAAAAAAAATAAACAAGTCAAACAAAAATAACATAATATAGAATCGACCTTAAATTAACCAGTCGTGGACGACGGAGCCCGGGCATAGTACGGAAAATATGGCACGTGATTCATGTGTTTACATCTAAAACCGGTGTTCTGAGTTGAGCATTTTAGGGGTTATGTCGCGGTCCAGGCTCCAACCGTTTGAAAAAACCGCTACATGATTCGGTATTTGGTACAAAGGTCCATTGCAAATACCGCCACGTATCGATTCTTTTAAATGCAAATAAAATCCTGAGCTGGCCGAACGCAGACTGTTACAATTAAATAGTATAAAATATCACATATCATCTTTCATGAACAAAGAACTTATAAGAAAACATAATAATAAATTGAACACTAACAGTTCGACTTTTGCATTAGAAAGTAAAAGAGACGGATTCTACAAATACACTTCATGTGAACTAAACATACATTCTACTACAAAAAAAATTGGAAATGAATTATCTGCAAAAGGCATGCACATCAGTAGAAAATGCATGTCTCTAATTTCTGATACCTTTAAACAACGTGTTATTCCACGTGAGGTCGATATATTCATTTTTAAGTTATTTATTTGCACAAATTTTTTTCTTTTAATCGACGTAACGTGGAATGAGGCAATAAAAACAAACTCAAAATTTACATTAAAATGTAAACATAGTTATTACTTTTCTATATAACATTTTCTTTTATGTACAGCATAATTACACAATTTGACAATTTACATTTTTTCTCTTTATAATTGCTTACAAACTCAAAATAATACAATTCTCCTTACAGGTTCTGTGTTTCACCACTAGAACTTTCGTCACAGTAGTAATAGTAGTAGAAATAAGAACGAGGAGTGCGTCAAGTGTTTGTGGCACGAGGAACATAAAGTTGTTGTAGTTGTCGTTGTCGCACTTACTTGGATGTTGCCGTGCCGCTGGAGAGACAAACAATCAAATAATAAAATAAAATTAAGTACCGGCCGGTCCCAGCAATATCCCAGTAAATGTTAAAACATCATAAGTTACTAAAAATAAAATGGAACATGACATGTCTGTACCAGTGTCGAACAAAAAAAAAACGGTGTGGTGGGTGTAGCACTAATATCGCAATTAAATCTTTTGATATTCGGTGCACAGGCTTAGTTTTGTAGCAGTCAAGAGAAAATTATAAGAATGCAAAATTATATAGACGATTCTATTTCATTTATAAATTTAAAAGTCACAAACAAAACTATATAAAAATGAAAATGTGTATGCAACAATTAACAATCAATAATTAATATTTCCGAGTAAAGAAAAAATTAATCATGCGATAATGTTAATATGTTAAAGGTTACGTTTTAATAGATACAATTATTACAGATAATTATAAATATGATTCAAAACAAAACCTAGTTTACAAATTACACATTGTATAACAATCGAAACATTTCCGTATTAAAATTTTATCTTGATAATTGTTTATATATTATTAAACATACTATAACAATAAATTTGTGATGGTTATTAAATTAAAATCAATTTTTTAAAGCTCTGAAATAAAGTATAGACTTTATTACTTTTATTACTTTATTACAACTATAGAGTTGTTCCTTATTCATTGGAAAATCAGCCATTTACGATTGCCAGATGGCTTAAACAAAAGTAAAAATAAGATGGGTCTTAATTCTATGAGCAGCGTTTTCACAAGGGTTACAAATAAGTATGATAAAACATAAAAATAAATAAAAGAAAACAGACACGTCACATTAATTACAACGACCAAAATGTTCTCGCATTATAACAAATCTACGCATCTATGTATATATCTTCTACATATATCTCATCAAATATATGTATATATTTATCTATAATATTTATATACACATACAGGGTCCTGCAACTCAGCTCCCGTCTTATGTAGCTCAGCTACTAATTAAGCTAAGAGTTTGACATTTTGCAAGCTTACTCTGTACTTCAAGGTACATTGGAGAAATTATTTTTGATTATACCGGATGTCCCAAAAATTTGCAACGCCATGGTAATATATTTTTTTTAATTGCATACTATATATTTTTTTACACATTTGGAAGCCTTTTATGGTTGCCTACATACCACCAAAATTTTATTGAAATCGGTTGAGTGTCTGCAGCGCAAAAAAATGAAAGCAAAAAAAAAATGATTTTGCATCGTTGGCTTTAAAAATCAAGAAAAACCACAAATTGCACCTCGTTAATAAAATTTTGCGACGTGCTTATTAAGTTAGATCCAGTAGTCTCGTTAACCAAGTGTCATTGATCCAGTGTAACCAAAATCTAGTGTCAAACATGTCAAACTTGAAAGCGTGAAACGATGCAGAATTAAAAAATACACATTGTTTCTAAATACAACCCCATCACAATTCCCAATATTTTAAAAGTTAAAAACTCATTTTTCACCGTTTCCATCGGCAATTTTAGGTAATAAATGGCGTAGAAAACCAATTTATTTTATAAAATATAACGCAGAGAAGTTTTTGATTTTAGATTTGAGTGTACTTAATTAAGTAGTCGCTCGAAATGTCTTCCGTGCTCTTCGAGGCACAAACGAAGACGAGTATGAAATGACCTCGCCACTGCTTTTAATAGGTCAGGCGTAATAGTTTGATGAGCTCCAGCACATTACTCGTTACATGTCACGGACCAGCTCAACGAAATCTTCTCAAATCGGTGGATTGGAAGAGGAAGACCAGTGGCTTGGATCACCGGACTTGACAAAACTGCATTTCTTCCTGTGGGGCTACGTTAAGGACATCGTTTATGCTGAACCTCCAACACCAGAAAACATGCAAGAAAGAATCCGGGGCGCATTTCAAACTATTACGCCCGACCTATTAAGAGCAGTGGCGAGGTCATTTCAAACTCGTCTTCGTTTGTGCCTCGAAGAGCACGGAAGACATTACAAACAACTACTTAATTAAGTACACTCAAATCTAAAACTGTTTTTCAACGCTACGTACGATATCTATTACCTAAAATTGCCGTTGGAAACAGTGAAAAATGAGTTTTTGGCAAATAACTTTTAAAATATTGGGAATTGTGATGGAGTTGTATTTAGAAACAATGTTTATTTTTTAATTCTGCATCGTTTCACCTAAAGAAATGTATGGGTTCCAATTTAAAATAAGAACAATAGCACGCTTTGAAGTTTGACATGTTTGACACTAGATTTTGGTCACCCAGTATAATTTGGATCAATGACAATTGGTTAACTAGACTACTAGATCTAACTTAATAAGCATGTCGCAAAATTTTATTAACGAGGTGCAATTTGTGGTTTTTCTTGATTTTTAAGCTAACGATGCAAAATCAATTTTTGTTGTTGTTATTTGCGCTGCAGACACTCAACCAATTTCAATAAAATTTTGGTGGTATGTAGGCAACCATAAAAGGCTTCCAAATGTGTAAAAAAATATATAGCATGCAGTTAAAAAAATATATTACCATGGCGTTGCACATTTTTGGGACATCCTATATAATCAAAAATAATTTCTTCAAATGTACCTTGAAGTACAGAGTAAGCCTGCAAAATGTCAAACTCTTAGCTTAATTGGTAACTGAGCTACAGAAGACGGGAGCTGAGTTGCAGAACCCTGTATATATATATATATATATATACCTTATTTTATATATGTATATATATAATAAAAGTGATTTTGGCAAATGACATTTATGTTACAGAGTAAAAAATATTTGTATATATAAATCTTGCAAACTCGGTCCATTAACCATAATACATTGAGATCACCGCACAGCAGAATCGCGCACAATGCTGTCCCTATTGCCACCACAGTCGGAATAATGTTCGATCAACTCCGAGGGCTACGTGACGCTAATGATGGCCTTTGCGGCGCCGGCGCCATTTGTCTCGGACGGTTCGTTCTTGATGCATTGCCCCGTGAGTTGATTAACACTCAGCGGATTGTTTATGTCATGGGGGTTCGTCCCAACGGGGGGATTTCGTTGTGGGGGCATGATAATCGGGGGTGGCGGAGGCAGCTTCTCGTAGGCGTCGTGTGGCGTTGGAGGACTCTGGAGATTGTACGGTGACGCGAGACTGACGGGAGGGCTAGGTCCGCTCATCGTTGAAGGGCTTGCCAGAACGTTGCCGGGACTGGTCAAGCTGCTCAGCGGTGACAGGCCACCCCGGCTTGACATCGACTGGCTGAGGCTCTCGGTTTCGTCGTCATCAGGAGGGGTGTGTGCCTCGCCCATGCTACCGCAGCTGCCAAGGTTGTCGTCCGACTGGTTGCCGTCGTCGTCAGGGTGGTCGCCTGCCTCCATGTACCGGATGCATTTCTTTTTACGCCTGTAAGTTGGAAGCAAAGATGCTTAGATGAGTTTTTATGCTTTTCAGGATTTCTAATTACAATACGCCAAGATAAGAAATTTACTATCAACGACAAGATGAAGCCCACCACGTCTCCAAAATTATAATAATGCTATCGTATGATAGAAAATTTGTTATTCCTTGTGCACAGCATGCTTTGTTTATTTATTTAAATACTTATTGTTTAAATATGGACATGCAACCTGTAAAATTAAAGATATAACCATGCATGTGTTTTTGGAGAAAACAAAAAATTAAACACACATATTTATTACATCTGTACAGTAAGAAATTGAAAATAATCAATTTTCCGCAATTAAGTAATTACTTAAAACTTGGTATTATCAAAAATAAAATAAAATAAAAAAGAATACAAGCTCTAAGTCTCAAATTATATCTGATAAATAGTGCAAAAATTAGCAGGTACTAATATTGACTACAAAAGTGAGAATTTAAGAAAACACAGACAATGCTTGTTTTTGAAAAATAAATCATAAGTAGTTTTACATTTCTTGCTTTTTTCTGCTGTATATTGTATCAACGTTCAAAAGTAAAGTTAAACTAAAATTAAGCATTTCAACTGAATTTAAATGAAATATTTGCAAATAACTGCTGCATTATATGAACCATAACCAATCGTTTGATTTATATGATGATTTGAATTGTCAAAACAGAAGATTTAAAATGCCACAGAAGTATGAAAGACGATATCAACATATTTTTTTAATTATTATTATTATAACCCCCAAACATTAAAATGTACCCTGTGTACCAGGTGGCACCATTCGAATACAGTTAACTTTGCTTATCGTTAATCCGTTAATCAAGATTTAACTTTGCTAACCGTTGACCCAAAGTTAACTTAGTTCATCGTTAATTTATTAATCAAGTATTTAATTTTGTTAATTGTCAATTTTTACAGAGTGATACACTTAAAATAAAAGAAAAATATTGTTTGGTCTTTTTGAACTTGACATATCATATAATTAATATACATCATACAGGGTCATCAAAATGGAACATCTATGAAAAAAATACTATTTTCCGCTAACCGCATACCAAAACGTAGTTCCAGTTAAAGCGCGAAGCAAATTCTTACGCTAGGAGCGAGTTCCAAAGATGAAGTTGTCGCCACACTTTTATTTATTTTTTTTTTAAAGGGGACGGTCCCAACACACCTGCTCTGCTGTCGTCGCACTGCAATGTTTTGCCACTGGTCAGCCATTGGTTACTGCGGTCTAGCAGCATAGTGCAGATGGTTCAAGAAGCCGGTGCTTCGTACACTAGCTGCTGAAGGTTTGCATTATGATTGCGGACCATTTTGTATGACTGCTAATAGCCGGCAAAAAAAACTGCATCTGGTAAAACTGCATACTACTGTGATGATGGCTTAACCAATAAACTCTGGCTTCTCAAGCAGACATAAGTTTTGGTATGCAGGTAGCGGAAAACTGAATGAATTTGTACTTAGGTTGATATTATTCCAGATCTAGATATGCGATAACTTTCTAAATTTTCATGCAGGCTGCACCCTTGACATGTTCAAAGTAGACCCATGCAGACGTGTTGCCATTGCATCTGGCATGCGCTGCCACCTAGTCTACCAGTGTTTATTCATATAAGGGAAGTTAATACTAATAAGTTACTGATTTTAAGTTCTTATGCGTCATATACATATTACGACAAATACTTGATTCTAGATTTACGAGAGACTGATTTTTGCACCTAATTTACTCAACATTTAAACATTATACTCAACTATTAAATAAATGGTCTCCGTTCTACATTCAGAATTTGAATTAGTACCAATTACCAATCCTAAAATACATAAAACTATTTTAAAATAAATTGCGTAAATAGTATACTTTCTATGGGATTTTCTAATTCAAAAATTTTGTATGCCTCAATCATAGTTTTTTTTTTTCAACTTTATCAAAAAAAAACTTGCAGAATGTAGAAGCATATCTTAATAAACACTACGAGAAAAAAAAGTAAGAGAAACAAAACCAACAACAGAGAGGAAGTAAAACAAAAAAAAACATACAAAAACACAATAACAAAAACAATGACGGACAACAACTAAAAACAAAAAAGGGCTATAAATTGTAACAACTCATTCGAAAGAACACCAAAAACACTGCAGACTGACCCACTGCCTAGAGAGTCTAGAGGTTGACGTAAGTAGGCTCCTGCGGCGATTGAGCTGACGCAGCCCCACCTGCTGAGTGCAACATCGCGGAGTGCACACCCGAACTGCCAACACTCCCCAGCGAGCTGTTCTCGGGGCTAACCAACACCAACAGATATCAACACGTCGTTACACATAATATGTACAAAATGGGGCACACAATCAATAAATCCATATATATATATATATATATATATATAAATATATATATATATATATATATATATATATATATATATATATATATATATATATATATATATATTAAATTAATAGTATAATAACATACAGAAAAAAGAAAACAGTAATAATCATATCAGTAATAATAATAAAAAAACAATAATTTTTCATAATAACAAACATACAACAAAATATCATCAAGACAGTAATAAAATAAATAAATAACATCAAGTA
This sequence comes from Aphodius sticticus, assembly GCA_963966075.1. Lineage (NCBI taxonomy): Eukaryota > Metazoa > Arthropoda > Insecta > Coleoptera > Scarabaeidae > Aphodius > Aphodius sticticus. Next base: position 54,828,655 of record OZ014506.1, read on the forward strand.
CGGCGGCAGTCAAATTTTAGAGGTGAAAAGCACAAAAAAATTATAAATGAGTAGTGGGGGAGAAAATGAAAAATTGAGTTTTTGGACAAAACAAACATCGGGTACATCAGAAAATGTGTCTCTCTCTATCTCTTAAGGTGGTATCACCGGGATGGATTACTTATCAAGAGTGTGCCCCATTTGCAACAATTAGGTGGAACGTTTGACAGGCTGACAGTGTTTGAGGTGTGTGTTTCGGGAATAAGCAAAGAAAACAATAAACTAAAATGCACGGCTACTTCTCGATGTGGAAGACACATTTTCTGATACATCGTTTACTCACATGACCAAAACACGTACCAAAAGAAATGAAAATAATAACAACAATAAACGTTCCGTGTCTCCCTCTCCGAAAACAATTAATGCTTTGTACAAAAAAAAAACAAAATATATAAAAAATTAAATGCTCAGTCTTTCCACATGGACAAGAAACACCAATAATTATAATAAATAACTTTAGGTAGCAAGGCTAGCAAAATCATTTGGAACACAAATAATAATAATAATAAACAGATAGAGAGGTGAACATGCATTCAAAACAAAAGTATAAGCTTAATAAGAATACTCAAACATTTTATAAAATAATTTACCTGCAAGGCTTGCACCATTGGTTTTGCTGATCCAATCCATAACGAGCCCTGCACTTCTTCATACTGTTGCCTATAGAACATAGATAATAATTAGTACAATGATTTAGTGAATTGCAAAATATTTTTGTGATTACCATGCTGTTGAACTAGAAAATAAAGAACCAACAAAAATCAGCAAGTATTAATTATGCAATACACACCCCGCAAATGTTAAAAAAAACGATTTCATAATAATAGTATTTCAATATTTCAAATTTTCTGGACTGTTCAGCACATTGTATCATAACTAAATTACTTAGTTCACAATTTACACATTATTCTTAGGTTTATTTTTGACTTGTTTATTTTACGATTGAAAATGAAGAAAATATCGTTCATGTATCGTTGATTTTATGATGGAACAGTTATGTTACAATACAGTACTCAAAGATAAAAAAATAACACTGATACATCTGGTCCAACTCATTGTGCCATCCCTGAATGGAATTTTGTGTGTGTTGGAACAGATCTATTATTACTGTATATTTAATAGTTGTATCGTTCTATTAAGGCCTGCTAAATATTCTTTATTTTGTAGCCAATCTTCTGTACAATACATATCCGTTACTAGTTTCTACAAAAATTTGTAAAATAATGCATTTTAAGTTGGTCGTAAATTATTTAAAATGTTCCAAATTTTACCAAAGCAATTGCAATCAATTTATTGTTTTTATAACAAATAAATAAAAAATAGAATGACATTTGAAATGAGTTTTGTAAAGCTTTCTTATATTTTGGCTGAAAGACCCCGGTCCATGGCCATTTCCGGAGAAAGATCCACTTTGCAGCTATCTTATATTTGTCCATGATAGATCAAACTTGGGACACAAAAAAACATGTCTACAATAAATCCAGTAATGGTAATAATTGTAGGATAACTAATTAAAATAAAATTAAAATAAATTAAGGGGAATAATTGAAATATTTTAAGATTATTTGACAATTATTTGGAATTTATTTTGGCAATTATTAATGATAATTACGGATCACCCTACATAACCTCAATGATATGTCGTAAAAATAAGCACATCTCAGCTTGAAAGGCATAGTTTACATGTTAATACTGTTAATTCGGAAATCATTATATGTTATATCTACATCTACATGCTCGGTGGACTCCATAAATATCGAAAAGTTGAGGTGTTTCATTAAGAATAACAATAATAACAAGAAAAATCTACTCCAGATTGGCAGATGATATTAGATCTGCGGCACCACCTGTCGGTGAGCAGCCGAAAAACTTTTGATGAAACACATAACTTTTCGTTTAAAGGTAGTATCATGCAGTTTTGTGGGGCCTTCTCCGACGTGCATACGAATATTCTGTCTCCAATTCTCAATTTCTCAAGAAAAATAGCAATTTAAGTTAAATAAGAAAAACAGGTTCCCAATCTGTTGGTTCTGTGGGCGGCCGGCCATCTCAATCAGTAACTGACACATTATAATAATATATAAACAGAGAGTGAGAGAAACAAGATACGCATGCAGATTTACACTTTTTGTTGTATTCTTCGAATGAATTGTGTTTTGTCTAGATTGCTTTTATTTAATCGTTGGGGGTGTATTTTGCACATTGTTTAAGTCGTTTTAATGAGCAATTAAGAGAATATACAGAGTGTAATAAAAGGGCGCTCGGGTCTCTACCTCCGTCTGTGGGGTCTTGTTTGCGCTTCCTCTTCTTGCCGCGCGTGGCGTTGGCACGCGACGACCAGTCCGGGTAGAGCTGCATGTGCAGCTGGCGCTCGCGTCTCGCCAACTCGTAATACTTGGCCTGTTCTTCGCGGCCCAGTGCATGCCACTTGAAAGAAAACAGAACAATTTGCGGATGATTTAAGTTTTGTCGATCAGTTTTTCGCTTATAGTTTTTCGAGTCGCGGCCGGCGGCAGGCACCAAGACAAAGAAAGACGACACAAAAAGAGTGTAAACCACAACACGCGCGTTCTTGCCGTGGTAGATGTTGTTGTTGTTGTACAGAGCCGGCCTGCCCATTTCCCCATATTCCCAATAACCCCTCTCCCATCTATTAAAAAAACTATTTTTTTCGGTCTCTTTTCTCGCGGCGGAAACGAATTTTGCGTATGCACGTACGGTTGGCGTAAGATGACAGAGGTGGTTGGTTTTTGGTGTTTTTATTTTCTCGCCTCGGGACTGACTACTACTCTCAAATGTTTTGCTAACCACTTAAAAGTCATCGCAAGATGCGGTCATTGATAATATTTCGTGCACCACAAAGCGGTCGGGTTAATAGTAATAAATAAGTAGCATGTTAGAACGTGTTCTGTAGTTAGTCCCAGCGGCGTATGCAAATAACGGGTGAGATTAGAAAAATAAAAAATAATTCCTGAATATTTCGTGTGAGGAATGGTTGATAGGTGGTTGGTGGTATGCTTGTAGGGTTGGTGTCTGGTTACTTTTTGTTTTATTTTATGTAACATTAGTGTAGCAATAGTAAAGTAAGTATATGTATGTAAAAAAAATTCAATGGCAATACCGATTTAAAAAATAAAGTCACATAAAAAGAAAAGAATTCAACGCAAGAACAAATGAACGAACATAAGAACTCAAAAACCATCTTTCTCCAGTGAAAAAAATCTTCAGAATTTATTTAATAAATTATTTCTTCAAACGTGACCAATTATTGTTAAACAATGGTAAATCTTCATTCACAATTTTCATCAAATTGAAAATGAAAACGCAACTGACAACAAAGTTTTTTTTGTTGTGTTGTATGTATCATTTTATAATTAATATTTATACTATAACACGCAAGTATAGTCACGAATATGTTTGTTGAATTTATTGTCGTATTGTTAGACGAGTTATAAAACTACTCGCAAACTATTTTCATAGTTAACATTGACTTGGTTTATTCGGTGTTGCCATTAACTAAGGTAAGGAATAGGTAATACGTGTCCAAAACTAAACGAATAAACAACAAAATTAACAAAACAAAAAGAAACAAACGGGTTGGTTGGATGATAAAAATAACGTTAAGTAGTAAGTATAAATAGTAGTAGTAAGTAGTATAAGTAATAAGAACAAAAATGATGATTGGTTAGGGTGCGCGGGCATTTTTTGTTTGTTTTTAATACCTCCCGACTCGATGGGTGTGCGCTCTTTCTTTCGCTTCTTCTTCTTGGTGCCGTAACCGTAATTATCCCGGGCGCTCCAGCCTGGGTATAGCTGCATGTGCAGTTGGCGCTCCTGGCGCGCCTTCTCATAGTACTTGGCCTGTTCCTCACGGCTCAGCGAGTGCCACTACGCAACCACACAATTATATCCTAGGCTGATTCTCTATCTCCAACAACACACATTGACACAATCGTAATTCGCCAATTTCACTCACACAAGACAAAAACCTCCACAGATTTCAGTATTAGCAAACAAATATAGGTAAACTTTCATATCGCATCCGAATAGAAAATCAGTTTTTATTCGTTTTTTTTTTTAAAGCTCAACTCAGGATGTACGTTATGATGAAATTTCTCGGTTTAAACTTTGACTCTACTATTATTACCAAGTTTACGACAACCACAAAATCCGGGTACGAAAATATACCAAATTGCTTAACAACTATTTTCCTTATTTGTTTAAATATTTGAAGAGAAAAATATGTTTACAATAATGTAGAATACATATTTGGAAAGCACACGACAAGTTCGGATATAATTTGATCGAAAAATACTGAAATATGCGTTAGTAGTAAAATCAAATAAGAGATGATTGTAACAATGTTATTACATACAATCAACCATAATCTCCATATACACAGAACAATAAAATACATCCTTCAAACGCTCGTGGTATCAAACTTAATTATCCAACCATTCTCTATTTACTTAGATCATGCGACCGCATTTGACACACACTGAACAATGGGGTAATTACGTTCGGTCCTAATATCTCAAAAAAGCAGGAATACATAAAACTTCAAAAGTACCTTTCTGCCAAGTATTTGGTTGATGGCAGCGCTCTCCTTAAGCGTACACTCGGCTACTACCTTCGCCCTCATCTCCTTCATGTACAACATGAACGCGTTCAGAGGCTTCTTGATGTGAGGTTTCTTCTTATCCGCCGCGGAGTTGTCCTGATTGTTCTTCCCATCGCCGATGTTGTTCTTCTGGTCGATTTGCCTGAAAATTCAATAGATATGTTAATTTCGGAGAGACGAAGAAGCACAAAAATAGAAGAACTTAATACCGATTAGTGTCCTCTTTTGTTTCGTTTTTTATTAACGTATCGAAATTTGCTGGTTTGAAATCGTTGGGGGGCTTCTTGTTTAGGAGATTATTGAGGATGCTGTTTTTTGTTGGACTGTTGGTGTTCCTCTCAAAGGACTCTTGAAAGTTTGGAATATGCATCGAAGAAATCACGGAGTTCATATACAACGCGGCTAGAAATTTTTGCTCCGTCAAATGGTTAAGCATGTTGAAGTACATATTTTCTGACGGGGCGAGGTTCTTGTTTAAATTCTCGTAAAAGTCCGTCATCTTGTAGACATCCTTGAAGATATTTGCCTTAAGGTCAAAGTTATTTTTCAATAGATTATCCGAGAAATAGTTTTTGTTGTTGTAGTTGTTCTTATCATCCTCTACGGTCTTGTACAGGTATTTGTGGAGTTCTTCATTGTTGGTCTCAATGAAAATTTTCCGCGTGTCTTCAATGTTGTTGTTCTTCTTGAGTGATAAGTCCTGGGGAAGTTCGTCCGGGTATACTTCTTTGTTCTTCGCCAGTTGCACGTAATTATTGTTGTTGTGTGCGGGTTTTTTCAACTCTTGCACCGAGGACGGCGGTACTATAGCGATCGGACGTTTTTTCACAGTTAAATTCAGTGGTTCCTCTGAATTTTCCATGTTGCAAGATGAGATCGTAACGTAGGCGTATGTGCAGTCGAAATGGGAACCAGCGGCGAGCAGAATCGGCACAACACGGCGGGACGGGATTCAACAAGTTTTTTATTCCTCGTTTATCACCGGGAAAATCAATATAAATGGCTGTAGCCGTCCTTTGTTCTGGCCTGGCTAGAGTCAGACAGAAAACACGTGGTCGCCATAAATCACCCAAAACCCGGACGAAGCGAGAATAGACGCACTCGGAGCGAAAAAAAAATGTCGCTACATCGAGCAATTCGCAAAACCGAAGGAGACGTAAAAATCAACGGGTGATTGGAGCGTCGCGACGCGTACAACTTAACGAGACAAAATATCCGTTTATAGGTTATGCGTCGCTCTCGCTCTCCCTTTCCACCTAGTACCGACTACTACTGCCAACCGCCCCCCCCCCCCCCCGAAATTTACAACCCTCGCCTAGACGGAGAATTAAAATATGTATTATTATTACGCGAACCTCCGACAACCCAAATACATACTAAAAATAATTTTGTTTGCGAATTTTCGGAAATTTATTATTCATTTAATTTCATTTATACCCGCATGTCTAAATTTTATTCCGGTTTGCAACTGGCGAATGGCCTGCTCTGATTAAAACGGCGTCGACGTCGTCCTCGCCTGGAATTATTGATGAGGTCGTGGCCCGGTTCCTGAGGGACGCTGACAAGTCGTCCGTTTGCAGAGGGCGATGGCGTCGGTGGCGGGCAGCGAAGTAGGACACCGTACGCCCTCAGCTATCGCGGTTCCGCCCCGCGAATGTAGAGGGCGCAAGGGACTGCATACGCGGGGCGTAGGTTTGCCAACCGTCCGATTTTGAACCAACATGTCCGGTTGGAAACCGGACATTCCGGTTTCCGATGTATTGTCGGGTTGAAGGTACAAACTGGCCGGTCAAATGCACTGTAAAATGTCCTGTTTTTTCGGCTGATTTTCACGACAAACTCAATTTCTCTGATTATTCTAACGTTTAAAGCAAGCCTAGCGTCTCGAACTCCATTATTATCATGACGATGCTAATTGATTTTTTAAAGTGTTATTTTTCAACTTTGTAAAAAATAATATCGATTATATTTTTATTCAACAAATTTCGCCAACAATATCGCAAACTGACTATTGTTATTCAGGGCATAAATGAATAAGTATCTATTACAGTCTTCTAGACTCTAGAGAGTATACAGGAGGGTCATAGTAATCCAACGATTTACAAATGAAAGAAATTTTCCGGAAACACACCGTTTGGAAGCTGCACCGTATTGAAGAGAACGGAAAGATGGTACCAACTTTGACAATACCGTAGGCCAATTAATTAGGTCGTGAGAGGTACACTGAAACAAGTACCGGTAAGCAAACCGTTTCTGCATGGTAAAATTTTACTATGCCAGCATTGTAAATAAAACGTTACTGTGTGAAGATTGTATATTTCCCTTTAGAACTGCATTATTCCAGAAATACAGCCAGTCAATACCATAAACACTAAAATCCATGGTAAATGTGCAGCATTAACTAGCAAAATTACCTATGTTGAGTAATAAATAATCCAACCCTTCTAGTACATCTACAATGATCACATAATAACAGTTAGTATTTTTTAAATTTTTTTTTAAAATTATTTTTTGTTTTCTATGTATACAGGCTGTCGCTAGATGCAAAGTGCAGTACGATTCTTCCGTATCGAAAAGTTGTGGATACAGACCACTATATGTGGATACAGGTCACTATAGAGACAGAACATATTTTCACAACGACGTACCAACACAAACTTATGTTTTTTTTCAATGGAACAGAAGATTTGTTTCCTAATCGTTTTGAGTTTTATCAACTGTTTCTGAGATATTGTGAAATTAACGTAAAAAACGAGCATTTTTCAAAAAATAATTCTGAGAATTCTGATTATTTCTGAAAAAGGAACAAGGATAAGCAAACAAAAGAACTTATTTTGGATACTATAAATATCTTACTTTTCGATAGTTATTATTGATTTGCGATTACAATATGACTTATCCCGAATAACGGGGGTTTGCTAAATGTCAAATAAGTTCGAGTTTCAAATGGAATACCCTGTATATCTTGACATACTTCGACAGATCAGTAAACCAGCATTTCGAAAATGCCTAACTCAACAGCTACAAAGTTAGTAAACATCTAGTTTCATTTAACTGATGCACAATAATGCATTAATATAAAATATTTAGTTGCCATGACAAATTTCAACAATCGCACAAAATATATAATGACTCTTCCCTTCAGACAGCAACTTATAGTAATTGCAAACTTCAATTATGAAATACACAAACGAATATAATCATTCAAAAATTTGTTTTTAAGTACCAATCGAAAATAGTTTAAAATTTATATTGAATATCTATGGTCCAAATTATTTAAAGAATATTAATGAGTTATTGGTGTTGTATTTATTTGGAATATCCCCAAAGGGGATATTTCAATTACTACAAAGAACAAAATCAATGAGTGCATTGGTAAATATGTGGTATTTTTGTACACATAAAACAGTGACAGTAATACTGTCATAAGATGAAATGACTAAATAAAAGAATAATTGAAAACTGAATTAATAATAATTATTTCAGTACGATTTTCATGAGTGCTCATTTGCCCTATCAGGTTAATGTGTTTAAGTTTTCGGATTCTCGGTGGACATATGTCATTTTCCTTCATTTCTACAGAAATTATTTGATAACGCTCCCTTATTCTTCATGTTTATCGTAGTTGTGATACTCCTATAAATTTCTTCCTCAATATGTCTCCACAGCAAGAAATAAGGCGGGGTTAAATTAGGCGATCTAGTTTGCCAGAGCGTTGGACTACATAAACAATTAACGTATTTTATAAATATTCATTAAACAATTTTGGAGTGGAACATTTTTAAACATGCTGCTGCGTGAAGAGAAGAATTATTACATTTGTGAGCTTGTTGAATTTTGTCGTACGATCTAGATTTTTAATATTAATTTATGAATTATTGAGTTATAAATGTCGAATTAGATGCTTAAAAACTTTTTACTGATTTATCGATCATTGAAAGTATGTTAAGACATACAGGGAGTTCCATTTCCCATTTTTAAATGATGTGACATTTAGCATACCTTCAGTTATTCGGAATAAGTCATGTAAGGATCGCAAACCAATAATAACTATCAAAAAGTGTCAAAACTGTTTCCTTATTCCTTGTAAGTTACCTCAGAATATTTGTTTGAAAAATACAGGCTTTTGACATTAATTTTAGAAGAACTCGGAAACAGTTGATAACAGCCTAATACAAGTCAAGACGATTAGGAGACAAATCTTAATAAAAAACTGCAATAATACCTAGTGTTCCATTTAAACCACGGAACATAAGTTTGTGTTTGTAAAATCTTTTCCTTTCTGTGGAGCAAATGATTATCCACAACTTTTCTATATGGAAGAATCGTGTATTTCTTATGACCATTAATGTACATTGTATCTAGTCACTCTGTATGTCTCGAAAACTAACAGCAAAAAATATAGGTTTTTATGTGATAAATTTCTTCCTCAATATGTCTCCACAGTAAGAAATCAAACGGGGTTAAGTCAGGTAATCTAGTTTACTTGAGCGTTGGACCATCATAAAGAATTTTACGTCCTTTATAAATATTAATTAAACAATTTTGGAGTGGAACAATTTTAAACATGGTGCTTCATGAACGGGAGAATTATTACATTTGTGAGATTGCTGAATTTTGTCGTACCATCTACCTATTTAATATTAATTTATGAATTATTGTGTTATAAATGTCGAATAGATGCTTACTTTTTACTGATTTATCGATCATTTGAAGTATGTTAAGACATACTTCAAAGAGAGTTCATACATTTTCAAAATTCATTTGTTCTTACATAGTGCGCCGGTGAGTTGCTGGCACTACCAACAAAGGAAAAAAAATTTGTTGGTAAAAAATTAGCAAAAAATTTGAAAAAATAGAGGCTGATCACATTTTTCAAATTCATTTGTTTTTACATAGTGCGCCGCTGAGTTGCCGGCACGTCAGCGGCGCACCCCTATATCTCGGATTCAAAGCAAACAAAGATCTTTTTCGGTAAAAAATTAGCAAAAAATATAGAATGTTCGCTTTTTTTCAATTCATTTGTCTTTACATAGTGCGCCGCTGAGTTGCCGGCACGTCAGCGGCGCAACCCTATATCTCGGATTCAAAGCAAACAAAAATCTTTTTCGGTAAAAAATTATCAAAAAAATATAAGATGCTCACATTTTTAAAATTCATTTTTTTACATAGTGCGCCGCTGAGGTGCCGGCAGGTCAGCGGAGCCTCGGTATCTCGAAAACTAAGAAAGCACAAAAACAGCAAAAAAATATGGAAATACTGATTTTCATTTTGCAAAACTTGCGCCGCTGACGTCCCACTTGCTCATTTAAGGTCATTTACAACCTTTTTAACTAGATTTATTGCTATACAAAGTAATACGGTTATGAAGATTACAAAATATTAAGTATGTAGGTAGGTAAGTATGTTCTGCCAGTTTTGCAAATGAAGCCGGAGACCTAAACGATTATTACGAGCAGCCTGTAGAGCGCATCTAATTTTTCATGACATCAGCATCTAGCTATGCTTTTAGTTATTATCTCACAACATTTTTAGGACAATATCTGCAAAAACGTAGTATCTACGTAAAGAGGCCTGTAATTGCCAATTTTCTGATAAACATTGAATATCTCTTATTTAGTATTCATAATATAGTATGAATAGGGCATTCCATTTAAAAAATAATATTTTTCCTTCACGCATAAATGCAACATCCTGTATATATAAAAAATAAGTTTCTGTTGTAGAAAATGATGAGCCAAATACGTTTTCTATGAAATATATTTTCAATCGACCAATGCGACTCTAGTGACTCTCCCTGTATAAGAATTAAGAATGCAAAAGTGCAGTGCCTATAGGGTAAGTACACAATTATGCTTTATAAATGTTAAAAGTGAAATTACTTCCTTCGCACTATCATGTGCAATGAGAAACATTAAAGATATACCCATCTAAACACACCAGGAGTGCGTCGTAGAATTACACTTTTTCGCAAACTGGTAATTTTAATGTTGTACAGTTGAAATTTACTTTTCGGTCCTGCAAAGTTACGGTCCAGGAAAATTACTAGTCGTATGTATAATTCCATACCACGGGCAACGAAATTAACCATCGTATCACGGTAAATTCGCCGGAAACGCTTTTTTCAGTGTATGATCGGATGACTCTTTTAAAACCAAATAAGTTTCGCTTGAAACTTTTTTAATGTAACTTCACTAAAGCCAATTAAAGAGAACCGAAATTTGGTGATATGTTGGTACCAAAATCACCAAATTTCGGTATACGTCTAATTGCCAATACGCAGTTTCTAAAGTAACATCTTCCGGAGAATTTTGTTCCTCTAAAAATTGACCTACTTTCTACCCCCTGTATATCCTAGAAATTTCTAACAGATTAATTTACACTCTATACCTATACTATACCAATAAGTTAATAACCAATTAATTGATGGTAACTAGCATTAGCCGCATGGGCATCCGATTTAAATGACACACTTGGATAATACGGAAAGTCTCGGTAGGCTCAGCTACTGCTGAGCTCTGACGTTAGGTCAAAACCCACTTGCGGTTACGAACTGCGCATATTAATCCACGGAGGTAAAAAATCGCTAGTGGTTGCCTAAGCTTCTAATAAAACCAACATCACCGCGATCACGTTTACAATGTTTGCATTTGTAAAAGTTCGGAATGCACTTTCGGAGCAGCGGTGCTCAAAATCAACATTTGGTTTTTGTTTGACATTGGAGAGAGGGAGTGGCATCTTTATCTTTCTATCCAGGTTAGTTATTTCGGCGAAAATGCGAACGTCGACGAAGGTGGAAGGCAACCAGTGGAGCGCCATATAGGTACCTATATACCTACCACCGCCTACCAAAGTACACAGTCGCACACATTCACGGAGAGAAGGGTATACAAACACACAACATACATACATACATACATTGCATACATACACCAGTCACTCGTCGTTCCATTCCATTTCGTATGTACTGGGGAAGCGGGCGCACGGTGCAAATGAAAATCAAACAAGGAGCAAAGGGGTTGTTGCGCGTGGGGGTGGGGGCTTCGAGACCCTAAGCGGCGGCGGCGATGGAATGAGATGCTGCTGCCGCCGTTGCTCTGCGGTTGCCTGGCAACCGTCGGTCCCAGTTAACCAATGGCCGAGCCGTTCGGTAACCAATCTTGGACCTCATTCCTCGCATGGCCGGATTTCATGCGATTACGGGGCGAAAATTCGCCACGTCCTCGCCTGTGAGAAAGAGCCATCGCGAACTCGTAGATTGTATAATGGGATGTTGTCGATTTGGTGTGTGATGATCATAGGTAAAAATTAATTCTAATTAATCTTAAAGTAAACGTAACGTTATTATTCATTTCAAGAGTCCCGTGAAAAATAAATAATAAACTCTTTTGTTATACCGAGATATGTCTCTCGGATTAAGTAATTTGTTATAGCATTTATGGCACTTTCTGCCATAGTTTTACGTTACTCGGTCGTCGAGAGCGTAGTTAAAATTAACTCCAAACTGACGTATCTCAACACCGGTCGGCCGGCGGTGTTAAATTAGTTAGAGAGAGTTTAAAGGGTTGCCCGGGAGGCGGATGCGGGGCGACTGGTGGCGGCGGGGCCGAGCTACAGAAACAAGGACCGCACCAGCAGTAGCGTTGTATGCGTATTGATCAGACACACATGCGACGGCGGCGAGGAACGGCAGCGGCGGCGGCGGCGACACTCGCGATTTTCAATTAGCACAAAGCGCGCCCGCCAACCCATTCTTCCCGCCACCGCCTCCGCTCCCGGCAAAGTCCTCACGCACACGTATATTATTCTCGTCGGTGGTGCTTTTGCCCACACGGTGATAGGTCAATTTCGAAATGTTGGTCGTATTCCACACCAGCGGTAGTTAAAAAAAAGTTCACATATACAATTAAGTTTTGGCAATTCGGATTCTTCGATCATTCCAACTGCCATATATGTATATTCTGTAGTCGGTAATCTGGATGTTGGCTCATTCAAAAATTCGGATTTCTTACATTGTAACTTGATTGTACCACAAAACGTGTTGGATCGTCAGGACAACATATGTCCTGACTAGAAATACATATGTCAATGTAATACGTTTAAGAACGGGTAGATGCCCGACGACGAAACTACCCAGAGCATCAGAATTGCCACCAAGAAGTGGTACCTAGTTTCAACACAAGTTTGCAATGGGCAGATGACAACTTTGTTGATTTAGACAATACTTACCTACCTACCTAAGATCATCAAAATTACTCCTGCAAAAAAGTAACGTAAGAAAACATTGGTTCGAATAAGCTGAATCAATAACTAAACCGAACCGAACTATTACTGTTACACATATGTTGATCAAAATAGTAGTACCCATGATGTTTTACGTAGATAGCGCGCCAGTTGCTATAAAATTCTCCAATTACCATTAAAAAAAAAATTAGTTAGTACTGTCATTTAACAATTGTCGATCATCGTACCTACCAACCTACTATTCTTGGTAACAGAATTTTAAGTAGTAGTTATAGCATAATGGCCTGCTCTCATTATTATGTATTTGACCAGAATGCTTCTATGGCAACTCCTATACGCCGTCATGAAGTTTCTCACACAAAAAGAGTTTCTTATCTTGTTTTGGGCGCCATTTCTTTCAAAATTGCGGCGCAGAAACGGCGGCGCGTGTTGCGATCCTCCAAGGTCGCAAACGTGGTGTTATACTAGTACCCCCAAGTTTACACTCCTGCCAAATTTCAAGTCTCCCCGACCTTTTGCACCAAGAGAAAGTACCTAATGACTGAACTATTTAGCTTGGGTCCGTACAAAACTAATATTAAAAGTTATTTATTCATTTTAGCAATTTGTAGATGTTGTCCCGACTGTCAAATACGTTTTGGGGTACAAACAAGTTACAATGTTTTAAAAGTAAGAAATCCGGGTTTTCGAATGAGCCAACATCCAGATTACCGAATAAAGAATAAAAATATATGGAATGATCGAAGAATCCGACCGCTGGTGTGGAATACGACCATCATTTCGAAATTGACCTGTCACCGTATGGGCAAAAGCACCACCGACCAGAATAATATACGAGTGCGTGAGGACTTTGCCGGGGGCGGAGGCGGTGGCGGAAAGAATGGGTTGGCGGGGCGCAATTTGTGCTAATTAAAAATCGCGAGAGTCGCTGCCGTCGCATGTGTGTCTGATCAATACGCATACAACGCTACTGCTGGTGCGGTCCTTGTTTCTGTAGCTCGGCCGCGCCGCCACCAGTCGCTCCGCATCCGCCTCCCGGCGACACTTTAAACTCTCTCTCTAACTAATTTAACGCCGCCGGCCGACCGGTGTTGAGATACGCCAGTTGGAGTCCATTTTAACTACGCTCTCGACAACCGAGTAACGTAAAAGTATGGCAGAAAGTGCCATAAATACTATAAGAAATTACCTAATTCGATAGATGTATGTCGGTATAACAAAAGAGTGATAGACACTGTGTAACAAAATAAATAAAAGTTTTTTTATATATTTTTTTACGGGACTTTTGAAACAGTATAATAACTTGATATGTTCTGAAGAAAAATAACGTCACATTGTTTTCAGATTTTCTGAACTTCTCTAAGCTTTTCGTTTGAATCCATAATTAACAACCGTGTTAATGTATAAATAAAATGTATAAATAAAATAAAATGTTTAGTTCAATAAAATAAGGATTTGACTGTCACAAATTTGCTGTCTTATTGGATATTGTGTATGTATTGCGGGTTACTCGCGGTCAAAGATAAATTGTTTTTTAGAATATGTAGTTTTCTATTATTTATTTTCTACAATTAGCGATATTATAAAATTTCTAGGTCTTTAATTCTCTTGAATTCAATTCTCTTTCATTCTAAAATACGACTATAAATTATCATATTCGGTATCATATTTTATGATTAAAAATAAATACTCATACAGTCAAAAGTTGGCCGTTTTCGATATATATCCTTCAGAAGAAAACAGTCTTTTATATAAATATCTTTTTATGGGATTTTTTAATAACTAGTACTCGCGTTCATTTGAATACATAGTTACAGAAGTTTTGTTGTATTTCCGCTAAAAATACGAAAATTGTAATTGTCGCAAATTGTCAAGTTTCAGATGCATGAGATTGTTGTTCTTAATATAAAATATTATGCTCAATCATCTGTTCAAATAGTTGGGATGCGGAACGAATCACCTAACACATACATACGTTGCTACTCTTGCGTGCTGTTGACGTTGTCTTCAGACGTATAACTTGAAAACACCAACTCATACTTGTATAGACTTTTTTGGAGCGAAATAAAAGATCTAGACATTTCCTAGTAACGGTCATGGTCGTCCGATCAATAGAAAGCCAGATATTGTTAAAAATCCAACTTGGCCATAAAGATGGCATTTGTGAATTTTTGCGATGTAGACAAGATTTCGATGGGGGCTTTTTGCTCGTTATTAATTGGGAGGGGAAGACCTTAAAGGTATCTTAAAAAGCTATAAGGAATTCTATTTGAAATTCACCCAAGCAGAAAAAAAGCCACCTACAACAGCACATTGCACTTATCTTCAAATCGACAATCAGATCTTTGGAAAATAATTAAACACGAAACCTCTCAACAGCACAAATCCAATTCCCTACCCTCAGCCAAAGACCTTAACACCTTTTTCACTTCCGTCTCCAACCAGACTCCTATACTACCACCAACCCGACAAATGCCCTTGAACTGTAAGAGCTTCTTCCTGAATCCAGTGACTGCTACTGAAATCCGACAAATCACACTGAACTTAAAGACTAAAACAACTATGGATGTACACAACCTCAACACCAAACTGCTAAAATGGAGTGCTGATCTTATCG
This sequence comes from Aphodius sticticus, assembly GCA_963966075.1. NCBI lineage: Eukaryota > Metazoa > Arthropoda > Insecta > Coleoptera > Scarabaeidae > Aphodius > Aphodius sticticus. Next base: position 54,844,176 of record OZ014506.1, read on the forward strand.
CAGAACCATTGACAGAAGTCATCAATACATGCTTTGAACATGGCCAGGTCCCAGATCGCTTGAAAATTGCCAAAATCATTCCAATACTAAAAAAAGATGATCCAACCGACCGCTCCAATTACCGACCAATAGCAATACTGCCAGTATTCTCCAAGGTGTTTGAATCAGCGCTATTGACGCGTCTGACGCAATTTTTGGAGGTACACAACATCCTAAATGACTGTCAGTTTGGTTTCCGGAGGGGACGAAGCACAATTGACGCAGTGCGATCCTTAATGGATTTTGTCTGGGCCGCCATGGAAAGGGGAGAGGAAACCCAAGCCATCTTATGCGATCTTTCAAAGGCCTTTGACTGCATCCAACACGGTCGACTCCTAGAGAGAATGGAGAGTTACGGGATCAGGGGTCTGCCGTTGAAGATATTCCGCTCCTACCTGGAGGATAGAAAGCAGGCAGTTTGTGGTGAGGGACGACTTTCTGAGCTACAATCCGTGAGGAATGGAGTACCACAGGGATCCTTGATAGGCCCTGTTCTCTTCTGCCTATTCATAAATGACCTCCCTGAGGAAGTGTCGGGTAAAATGGTTCTGTTTGCAGACGATACCACACTTTTTGCTAGTGACAAAGATATGGGCACTCTAAACGCTAAATGTAATAACATTATGACCGAAGCTAAGACATGGTTTGATACTAATGGCCTCCAACTCAACGAAAGCAAAACATCGCAAGTACACTTTACAAGCAAGCGCAACATACAGGGACTGGAAAAATCATCAGTAAAGTTACTTGGGATCGCTGTTGACACACGTATCACCTGGGCACAACATATCGAGACGTTGATACCAACTCTCTCCAGAGCCACATATGCTATAAGAAGGGTGCGTCAAATAGCTGGTCAGGATGCTGCTCTGATGTGCTACCATGCTATGTTTCACTCAAGGCTAAGCTATGGGTTGGAGCTGTGGGGAGGATCAGCTCACGGTGACAAAATTTTTAGACTACAGAAAAAGGCAGTTCGCGCCATCGAGCAAGTCTTCTGGACCACACACTGTAAACCGATTTTCGAACGGCTGAAAATTATGACACTTCCATCGGTGTACATCTACCAACTTCTACTACGTGCAAAACGAGAGATGGCCAATTTGTCGACCAGAAGTGACATAACATCTCGAAATCTAAGAAACGCAGGACACGTCAACATCCCATTCCACCGAATTGATGCTACAGTCAACCAGCACCTTCACCTCCACCTGTTCAACTATATGCCCGAAGGTTGGAGGGAAAAACCACAGAAAAAACTCAAGGAAGACCTGAGGAGAGAATTAACCAAGAAACCATTCTACGAGGTGGCTGCAGCTATCGAATATCTGCAACATAGATTGATTTGAACTAATTTATTTAATTACCATTGTTTTTCATTTCTTTACCATGACGTTTTCCCTGTACACAGTTTATTTGGCGAAATAAAGATTATTATTATTATTATTATTAAGTGAATTTAATTTTTAAACTTATATATGCTTCTTCGATCTTCGTATGACGGAATTGCCCGACAAATACCTTCCTCATATATCTCACCGTCAATTAACCAGTTTTCCTTCTAATTTCCATGGGCTATGGTGTACCTGGGGTGTATCAGTCACCTCCGGCGCGACGCCACTTCTTGTCTTCGAATCCTGAAGATGTTGGACCAAATTGGCGACATTGGTCACCCCCTTTAGGTCTCCATTTGAGTGTTTTTTCCATTGAGTGTCCATCTTGCTTCTTGGCTATACCGTACTGATGAGGACTAATAGTCCGAAACACGTGTCTACGGTTGCTTCTTCGATCTTCGTATGACGGGATTGCCCGACAAATACCATTCTCCTTATATGTCTCACTATATATATATATATATATATATATATATATATATATATATATATATATATATATAATGAAAATGTTTAACGACATAATTTGTCAAATTAATATTTATAGGTTAATAATATGGTGACATACAGGCGGGATGTAAATTTTAAATAAAAATTACAGCCACAACCTGGATTTTAACCAGGGACCTTTGCGTTTCTAGCACAATGCTCTGCCAACTGAGCTACTGAGGCCTATGTCATTTGTTAGATATAATTTGTCATAAGTCCAGGAAAGGAAGTAGTGATTACTACCAACAACTAACCTATCTTGACGTACACCTATCAAATGTCATCTACTTGGAAGTAGGGTTCACACCAAACAACGGATTGTCAAATCCAGACTGAATTACAATGAAAATGTTTAACGACATAATTTGTCAAATTAATATTTATAGGTTAATAATATGGTGACACACAGGCGGGATGTAAATTTTAAATAAATCAAAAATTACAGCCACAACCTGGATTTGAACCAGGGACCTTTGCGTTTCTAGCACAATGCTTTGCCAACTGAGCTACTGACTTATGACAAATTATATCTAACAAATGACATAGGCCTCAGTAGCTCAGTTGGCAGAGCATTGTCCTAGAAACGCAAAGGTCCCTGGTTCAAATCCAGGTTGTGGCTGTAATTTTTGATTTATTTAAAATTTATATCCCGCCTGTATGTCACCATATTATTAACCTATATATATATATATATATATATATATATATATATATATATATATATATATATGTAGAAATTGTAATGACTGTACTTTATTAATATTGTAAAAGATTAATGGGTAAACAGTCTGAAGTATATTTTACTTATTTTTTCTTTGCTAATATTTCGGACAAATTTTCATCCTTCATCAGAGCTCTAAAAGATTAATGATATTAAAACATTAACAATATAAAAACGAAATACAATAAAAACCGGAAATATCACTATAAACTATATAACATTATGAAACATTGAAAAAACTCTTGTCAAACAAATTTGTTATGGAGATGAAAATTGGGAAAAAAGCCAACCTTATTTTATATATGAAAACATCAAAAATCTAACCTAAAAACTAATATAAATGACATGAAGTGTAACAATTTGAAAGGAACAAGAACATCTAACATTTTCAAAGTTGGTTTAACTGGGTGGGATGAATGTTTTTGTAATTTAGTATTTAGTATTTATTTTACTTACTAAATTACAAATTAGTATTTATTTTACTTACTAAATTACAAAAACATTCATCCCACCCAGTTAAACCAACTTTGAAAATGTTAGATGTTCTTGTTCCTTTCAAATTGTTACACTTCATGTCATTTATATTAGTTTTTAGGTTAGATTTTTGATGTTTTCATATATAAAATAAGGTTGGCTTTTTTCCCAATTTTCATCTCCATAACAAATTTGTTTGACAAGAGTTTTTTTCAATGTTTCATAATGTTATATAGTTTATAGTGATATGGTAATTTGTCGGGCAATTCCGTCATACGAAGATCGAAGAAGCAACCGTATACACGTATACATATATATATATATATATATATATATATATATATATATATATATATATATATATATATATATATTGTGGGTAACTTTGTCAGCTGACAACGAAATAATTATACAGCAATTCAAAGGTATATCTACAAAAATTTCAACCTTAGAGATGAAATAGTAGCGGAAAAATTTGTTTCTATTTGTGATTTTATTTTTAGCAGTCAAGTACATACGCCTATACGCCACAAAATTTCCACGATCTCTATCCACAATACAAAAACCGAAAAAAAGACATAACACAGGTATACCCAATAAAACGAGAATTATATTGTAGTTTTGCGTTTGACTTACCTTGAATACCTGTGATTGAGATCCGGGAGTTCCTGCTTCGGACCTGGCGTGACGATCGCGGGATGTGACGGCAGATGCCCGTGTGGCGAGAGCCCCGGATGGGGAGGTATCAGGCCGGTCGGAGAGAACCTGTAGAAGTCGCTCGGCAAACTGGACGTCGATATCGGCAGCGTGCTCGGGTACGGACTCCGAAAACCGGCCCCAGGTGAGAGCGGGTACATCGTCGGCGTATGCCTACATTACAAAATCACAATATATACAGTACCTACTTCTTACAAATTGTAACGAAATGGCATACTATTCGTTATCGATAAACATAAATATTATGTTAGGTAGGAAAACCGCTTTATCTCGCATTCTCGTCCCGTACATTTATACAGATTGCCATGGCTATTTGTTTGTATTAATGTATTTATATTACCGTATCAGTTGACGTTGCCATGTTTTCTGTTTGTATTGATATTTTGAACTTGTACCTGTCAGTCTAACATCACCAGGTTACTGTTTGTATAGAAGTGCGCGCCTACGGGTATATAAGGCGCCATAAACCCGCCGAGAAATCAGTTTCTTACCAAGAGCTCACCCGACTAGTTGGCTCAGTGTTGACAGTTGGAACCGCCGCTACCATGATTCATAGAATACAGTTCTCCCACAGATTCATCTCGGACTAGTTGCCCTTTGTGTTGACAGTTTGATCGCCGCGACCGGAATCCGCCAGGAATTATTTTGCTTGCGCTAGGTTAATTGGCCCGTGTTGACAACCACAGGTACTTTTTCCATATTTACCGGCGCACTATCCGCACCCGTATCCGCAATAAGTCCCGAATTTATGAAATTTTTCAGATTACCGAATTTATATTTCTTAGGTTAAGTTTCTACCTCTTACATTTTATTTTTGTTTACAAATAAACTTATTTTAAATTATTTCTCTTTGAGATTTATTTGAATAGGTACTGAAACCTCGTGGATTTTCGACCCAAAAATTAAAGGAGTAGTGGTCTTTTGAAATGGAGTTAATAAATTTATCAAATTTATTGTGCGACGACAAGTTCCGTCAGTGAAACGAACCCGCCCGTCAGCAAAAGAAGCAGCCGTCGCAAAGTTACACATACATTTCACAAGAATCGATCCTCTTTACTCTAGTAGTTATGGGGAGGTTCTTCCTTGCTTTAGGTTGCTTTTCCGTTTATTCACCTACCACAATTGGTACCTCAAAGAAACTCACCCTAATTAGGAGTAGCTCTTTTGGCCGTCACCTCAGCCCGACACTTGTCGCGAATGGAGTTGAAACTTTGCTAATATTTAGTAGGTACCCAATTAGTACTAGTTGGTACCACCAACCCCGCAATTGGTACCTCAAAGAAACTCCTCGACATCGGGGATTGAAACTGGCTCAAGGTCACGTCGTCAGCTCAGCCCACCTCTTGTCGCGAATCGCCTTGAAACTTTCCTAATATTTAGTACCCTATTAGTACTAATTGGTACAACCAACCTAGCAATTGGTACCTCAATGAAACCCACCCTAATTATGGGTAGTTCTTTTGTACATCACGTTTCGGGACGAAACATAGGAAAATGCATGGCTGCCATTTTGGTTGCCTATACAATATTATATTTCGGGGTGCCATACTATGTCTTTGTCATTGAATAGACAACTAAACACATTTTGGATGTAGAAGTTGCAAAATATATATTAAAACGTGTAGGCTAAAGTAGAGTAAAATTATCCACAAAAAGATTTTATCATGATTTTATCCCAACTTTACGAAGATGACAGTTTACTTCAGTACCAACAGTACTACAACCGGTAGCCGCAAAATACCCTAGATTCTAAATACAGTAACCACAATTTCTAAATTTATATAAAATTAATGACGCAAAGTAGTTATTTAGAAACTAGTAGGTCGTTACAAAAGTCTGACATGAAAACTAATAAATTAAAAGGCCAAGAAAGCAACGAACTAGAAACTTTTTGGAAATGCTGTTTAATCATGAACTAAATACTAGTAATAATATGGTGACATACAGGCGGGATGTAAATTTTAAATAAATCAAAAATTACACAACCTGGATTTGAACCAGGGACCTTTGCGTTTCCAGCACAATGCTTTCCCATCTGAGCTACTGAGGCCTATGACATTGTTAGATATCATTTGTCATAAATCCAGGAAAGGAAGTAGTATATTATTAACCTATAAATATTAATTTGACAAATTATGTCGTTAAACATTTCCATTTGGAAATACTAGTAGTCTTAAAAAAGACGTAGAAAAGCTAAGTATTATTTATAAAAAATATTAATGTTATGAAAATGATGTAAGGGTCTGACATAATTTTGGATTAATTTTTAATTTTTGATTATGCCTGTAGCAACAGCTATGGGCAAGGTTAAGAAACTTCTTAGAGCAATGCTTACATTTGGCGGCATGTTAAGGAAGGCAATGAATTTAGGAACGCCATGTCCTTAAGTTTCTGGACAGTTTCTGGTATAAAAACTCAAAAGAGTCGTTATGACTATTCAGTGGGTTGAATCCCAACTCCACTACACTGATCGCCCGAACTATAGTACAGAAAAAAATTAAAACACGTGGCTTTCCTAAAAAAAATCCTTTATATTCTTCTTTTGAAGATTCAAACAGTATACGATTCAAACTATACAAGATTGTATAGGTTTGTCTACAATTTAATATGAAAAATTACGTTTTTAGATCGTACACGATGTATTGGTGGAGTCAATTCAAAGTTTTTTTCTACGTCTATTTTGATAGCTAATATTTTAGCTTCTAAGATAACGTTGTCAAAGGATTAATCCGATCTTAATTCTTTAATAGTTATTTAACCAACAAGTATATTAAATAGAGCGATTAATGATCGAGATCTGTTTAACGCTCGAGCGCAGCGAGAGCGTTAATTGTCGAGATCATTAATCGCGTTTAATATTCGAGTTGGTTACAAAATTTTTTCGTCGATCGTATTCTTCTAGCGTCGTCTACATTTTCTTCGCCAATGTCTTTTTAGGTTATATGACAATTTGACACTGACAGTTCTAGAGGGCGGTATGTTTTGATTGGAAGGTTTCATTTCAAATATGTTCGATTGGCCAATCAAACGACGTCTTTACGTCGTGTGATTGGCTATAACAAATCATGCATTAATAGAAATCCTGCATTTATGGAACTGTTTAATGAACGATTTTGTATTCGCTAAAAGTACTCATAAATAAACGATCGACGGAAAAAAATGTTAATGAGCTACATAAACTTGTCTATTCTTGTCTGCTGTGCATCTCAAAATATAGGAATGGCCAGAAGCCAGGCAATTGGAATATATTTTTTTTGAGTTTTTTTGTTCAGTTTGACGCCTCTAAATTTTGCCGCTGTAGGCAGTTGCCTACCTTGCCTACTGTCTAGGGCCAGCCTGCTGGAGACACTTCACATATTTTTTCGGTTGGTATCAAACAGTGTAAAAATGTGATTAGTTAGACTTTTTTTAATGTGACGTGATGGAGGTCGTTAGCTACCAGGTAGGTTTTTATTATCTTGTAGAACGCGTATGATATTAGTGTATAATATATACCATGATATATACTAATATATTAGTATATATTAGTATATCATACGCGTATCAGTATATCTACGGTATCAGTATATCTAACACGGCCTGTCATTACAAATGGTATTTGTTTCAAATTCATTTGCCCTATGTATAAATGAATCAATTTCCCGTGCGAGTAAAGTTTTCCCTTTATCTTTTTGAAGAGGTTTTCTTCCCTAGTTCGTAAACGGTTAAAGTGGATTACGGAGTGTTGGTAATAAGATAAAGTTAAGCGCCCGTTTCGATAATTATTACACGCAAGGGACTAGGAGATTTTTGGTAGGGAGTACAATAGATCGTCATTTATTTTGTCTAATCGGCTTAAAGGCAATCGAGATTTTTTTCATTTTAGCTGAACAGTTCCGCAAGCAATTATGAAATGAGTCACCATGCGAGGAGATGGAAGCGATTTGGATTCAGCGAATTTTGAAATGCGAGAATAAAGGGTGATGCGATTTAGTTGGAGCATTACTCACCATGTCGCCGCCACCTGTGACATTTCTGGACTAAGCATCGGGTAAGGGTACTGCCCTGGACTGAATGGGTACATCGGGGGTCTCGTGAGCCCTGAAAAATATGCCATGTTAATCAAATACGTGCTTATAAAATATCATAAATAAAACTTTTGTGTATATCAACCATCATATGGGTGCGTTTTATTAAAATTGCTGGATAAGATTTCTTATTCCAATAAATTAAAATACTGCAGGTTCCGTGTAAATAGCTGACGGATTTTGAAATATGAATGTGTACACCGTATACCTAAATTGTAGGTATAGTATTAAGGAAATCATCCGAGAGAAACATTGCGATTTCATCAAACGTAACCTCGCATTAAATCGTGAGAAGATAAAAGAAGAAAAACGCAATTGCCATGTTGAGGTGCATCTAGTTAACTCGAGCTGTTATTTTGTCGTGCATACTTCATGCAAAACGCATAGAGCCCGCTTCAAACATTATGATGTGGGACGGACAAGTCCGACAATGCACGGTCGGTTAAGTCGCACGTTTGATAGGGTGTGCGCACCTTTACCTTTTCAGTTCTGGGAAACCCTCGCCGCACTGCTATATTCATACATGAATGGGAAATGGATAATTCCCGGTTATTAGCAGTCAACAGCCGTTATCTTACCATTTCGCAAAAGGGCCATCTATCCTTCTCTATTATAGGTGGGTACTTAGCGTGCAATAAACTGTCAATTTTGCGTTTGTCCGCAAAAATATATATATTGGAGACTAACGAACAATTGTAGTGACATAGATAAAAGTATACCCTACTTGCTGTTAAGATTTTATAATCAGTGAATATTAGTTACTATATCTATTAAATTAAATTGTAATCCATGAAAAGTTCATCAAATTTTACTAGTCTGATGTTACTGGGCCTTCTCTTACAGATAAAAATTTTTGGCTGGTGGATCGTTCTTGTATGCTTTGCGGCTGTCCGCGCAAGTATAAAGTAAAATGACGACAAACAATAACTAAACTTGTTGAATATTATTATTTCTTTTAAATAACTAAACTATTTTTTATATTTCCTATGTTCAAAACCGTCTCTTCTCTGCGTTCCTACCTATAAAACTATCATAGGTTAAGAAAGTTTTATAGGTAGGAACGCAGAGTAGCGAAGCATTGCATCCAAATCACACTGTTGTCTAATCTTAATTTCCTGAAATAATTAACGGTCATTGCAAGCACCTCGCGATCTTCCATGGCGATCATTAAATTGACCGCCAGATGTCAGCTGCTAGAACGCGCTAATGCACAAACCTTGTAAGCGCGCCTTCATCTTTTCTCTTGTGACAGCGCTCAACAAGCTTTGCACCACTAATAATACTACAATGACGACTGTTTGATTTAATTGGCCAACGTGGAATGTTTTCCATCCGGATCGATAGGGGAAATCAGTTGGGAATAGGGGGGAAGTGGCAAAATTGGGTGGACATTCGTTGATTCGGAATTGGCTATCCAACCGGCTTAATGAGCCAGGATCATAAATATGTAAGCAGTCCCCATTGTCGCGAGCGCTTTTCGAGTGTCGACCGGGGTTTTAGAGATTTTTCAGGTCAAGGAGCAAGTGATCCCGAAGACGAGTGCCACCTTTAAACAGAAACAAAAAGCTCGGCACAAGTACGGCAATTCTTGGTTTTACTGTTTTCATATGAACCACTGTTATTTTTCTTGTAATTCAATATATAATTGGTATCAAAATTTAATATATTAATATTTATCAAAACAGTAGTTGTTTATTGGGTTAGCAGGGCTCCAAATCAAAAATTGTCGATGGTTTGACCTTTTTATTAATCCAATATTTCGCCAATAATTTTTGGCTTCATCAGGGACTAAAATAATACACAATAATGACATTTTGCAAAACGATTACAAATCAAACATACCTATTTATGGTCTCAACAATTAATCACATTTAGACGAAGAAAACAGCATCACAAACAATATCAAGCAACAACACATCATGACAGTACAACGATCGATTTCAAACTGAGGACACCGATGGTCAACGTAAGGTTATTTTTTTCCCGTTTTTCACTATACAGGTACATCTGACATGCCGCAAAAATCACAAATAGCAAATACAAAGAAAACAATATATATATATATATATATATATACAACAAACAAAATACACTTTACATCCTATAATGACCAATTATAAAATCTCCAATAAAAAAAGAAAAAAAAAAAAAAAACATAAATATACAAAATAACTGATCAAAGTCAATCATAAATTCTAATAAATAGGTCCAACACAATATACAGAAAAAAAGGTAAAAATTGTTCACTAAAAAACTAGCTCACTTATATCGCTCGTGCTGTCCAAAACGTTTGAGCGATTGTACTCTAAATTTAATAAAAAACTGTATATGTCACTTAAATTATCTGTGTCCGACCGCAAATTCATAGTGTTACTCGTTGTTCTTATACCGATCATTTCAAAAAATAATCTCTCACGCAAATTGCGTTTTTTGAACAATATCCTAACATTGTCAAAATTTGTTGTGATTTTCATTTAAGGCATGCTGGGACAATGCGCTTGTTAATTTTTTGTTTCTGATGTCCCTTCTGTGTTGGTCTAGCCTGGTCTTCAGATAATTACGTGTTTGACCCACATAATTCAATTCGCAACTGCCACAAGGAACACAGTAGACGATGTTACTCATATATTGTGAGGGAGTTTCTTGTTTTAATTTAGTAAAGAACTCCCCCACAGTTCTTATATTATAATAAGCAACTCTCAAGCGGTCTATGCAAAAAATGCGAGATATGAGATGTGAAAATCCCGGAATGAAAGGAAATCTCTTGTAAATTGCTACGTCCGTTCTGGGAGGGGCCGTCAAATCTGTGATACGTCTATAAGGCGCGGCATCAAAAATAAGTTTTCTCAATAAATGTCTCGGATAACCATTATTTAAAAAGATCTCAAAGATTTTGTTTTTGTTCTTCTTGTGGAAATCCGGATGTGATAGCCTTTTAACACGCCTGTTCATCGCAGTGACAATATTAAGTTTCTGGTTAATTGGATGGTTGGAGTGAAAATTAAAAAATCTGCCAGAGTTAGTATCTTTCCGGTACCAATCTGTCCTAATCTCACCATTCTCGCCCCTGAGTATTAAAACATCCAAGAAGGGTAAAGAATTGTTGACTTCCCTTTCGACCGTAAATTGAACGTGCACATTGAAACAATTAAACTCGTGCAACACAACATCAACAAACTCTGGTGGCAGAGATAGTACCAAATCATCAACATATTTATTTATAAAACCAGGCTGGCAAGGCAACGTTGGCATAATGCGCAACAGAATGTTAAAAAAAAAATTTTATCATTAGGTGGCAAGTTTGGGGTCAGAGTAAAGATTGATAAGAGTAATGTGGGTGGTGTTTTGGCTGATGTGGAGGGGTTGTTGGGTTTACTTCCTGACGAAAACAGGGACATTGTTAGGGCGCGTGTGACTTATGAGTTGACAAAGTTTGCATTGAGTAGTAAGAATAACGTAGGAGTGTGGGAAAAATCAGCAGGAAATGTAGAGGCTTCTTGAAGGGGCATCCTAATATAATTGTAACCAAAGCAGATAAAGGTGCGGTCACCGTGGTTTTAGACAAATTGGAATATCAGCAAAAGTCACTTCAACTGTTGAACGATACTAACACATATAAACTGCTATGTTCTGACCCCACTGAAAAGCTCCAACGACAAAATAATAAATTTGTTAAGGTTTTACATTCCAAGTCATACATCGACGATAGGGTAAAAAAGAGATTAAAAGTTTATAATGCTACCGCACCAAAAATGTATTGCTTGCCTAAAATCCACAAGGAGGGGATCTCTTTAAGACCGATAGTATCATGTGTTGGTTCTCCCTTTTATGAACTGTCTAGTTTTGTCGCTGACATTTTGACGAGAGCCTTTCACGAGTACACAGATTTTAACATCAGAGACTCTTTTACCTTTGTTGAAAAGTACCAGGGTTTTGTGCTCCCAGGTAATAATGTTTTGGTTTCTTTTGACGTCGTCTCGTTGTTCACTTGCATCCCTCTTCAACTGGTCCTTCAGATAGTTGAAGAGGAGTGGGGACTCATTGAGGATGTCACACTTATCGATAAAGCATTGTTTTTGCAAATACTAGAATTTTTGTTTGAGTGTAATTATTTTGGCTGGGACAAGAGTTTTTACAGTCAGATTTTCGGCACCCCAATGGGTTCCCCGCTTAGCCCTATCATCGCTAACATGGTCTTGGACTACATTCTGTTGCGCATTATGCCAACGTTGCCTTGCCAGCCTGGTTTTATAAATAAATATGTTGATGATTTGGTACTATCTCTGCCACCAGAGTTTGTTGATGTTGTGTTGCACGAGTTTAATTGTTTCAATGTGCACGTTCAATTTACGGTCGAAAGGGAAGTCAACAATTCTTTACCCTTCTTGGATGTTTTAATACTCAGGGGCGAGAATGGTGAGATTAGGTACCGGAAAGATACTAACTCTGGCAGATTTTTAAATTTTCACTCCAACCATCCAATTACCCAGAAACTTAATATTGTCACTGCGATGAACAGACGTGTTAAAAGGCTATCACATCCGGATTTCCACAAGAAGAATAAAAACAAAATCTTTGAGATCTTTTTAAATAATGGTTATCCGAGACATTTATTGAGAAAACTTATTTTTGATGCCGCGCCTTATAGACGTATCACAGATTTGACGGCCCCTCCCAGAACGGACGTAGCAATTTACAAGAGATTTCCTTTCATTCCGGGATTTTCACATCTCATATCTCGCATTTTTTGCATAGACCGCTTGAGAGTTGCTTATTATAATATAAGAACTGTGGGGGAGTTCTTTACTAAATTAAAACAAGAAACTCCCTCACAATATATGAGTAACATCGTCTACTGTGTTCCTTGTGGCAGTTGCGAATTGAATTATGTGGGTCAAACACGTAATTATCTGAAGACCAGGCTAGACCAACACAGAAGGGACATCGGAAACAAAAAATTAACAAGCGCATTGTCCCAGCATGCCTTAAATGAAAATCACAATATAAATTTTGACAATGTTAGGATATTGTTCAAAAAACGCAATTTGCGTGAGAGATTATTTTTTGAAATGATCGGTATAAGAACAACGAGTAACACTATGAATTTGCGGTCGAACACAGATAATTTAAGTGACATATACAGTTTTTTATTAAATTTAGAGTACAATCGCTCAAACGTTTTGGACAGCACGAGCGATATAAGTGAGCTAGTTTTTTAGTGAACAATTTTTACCTTTTTTTCTGTATATTGTGTTGGACCTATTTATTAGAATTTATGATTGACTTTGATCAGTTATTTTGTATATTTATGTTTTTTTTTTTCTTTTTGTATTGGAGATTTTATAATTGGTCATTATAGGATGTAAAGTGTATTTTGTTTGTTGTATATATATATATATATATATATATATATATATATATATATATATATATATATATTGTTTTCTTTGTATTTGCTATTTGTGATTTTTGCGGCATGTCAGATGTACCTGTATAGTGAAAAACGGGAAAAAAATAACCTTACGTTGACCATCGGTGTCTTCAGTTTGAAATCGATCGTTGTACTGTCATGATGTGTTGTAGCTTGATATTGTTTGTGATGCTGTTTTCTTCGTCTAAATGTGATTAATTGTTGAGACCATAAATAGGTATGTTTGATTTGTAATCGTTTTGCAAAATGTGATTATTGTGTATTATTTTAGTCCCTGATGAAGCCAAAAATTATTGGCGAAATATTGGATTAATAAAAAGGTCAAACCATCGACAATTTTTGATTTGGAGCCCTGCTAACCCAATAAACAACTACCGTTTTGATATTACAACCAACGGGCAAAAAAAAATCCAGATTAGTTTATTAATATTTATGTAGAAAACGTGAGTCTGACTGCGTGAACCAATATACCAAAAAACTACTGTCTCTAATAAATTATTCATTTTAGCTGTAGTTCTTATAGCAGTAGATGTATTACACCTTTTTGGAACGGAACTCTTACTCCAAATAAAAAAGTTACTGTATGAACAAATTTTGTAAAAGGGGTGCATATGGGAAATAATAATAACGTTCTGTCACAACAATCAATCGCCCTCCTCGATGCACAAGAAGTAATCTGACTAAATGAGCAACTTGTCATCACTAAAAGCTTAAGAGAGGAAAAACTCTAAAAGAATAATGAAATATTGTAATTCCGTACGGTGCTCAATAACCCCTCGATAATTTCTACTCTACCCCATAGAATAGACGGATAGATGGAAGGAGAATCCCCGTGTTCCATTTACAAATTGCTATATTAAATATTGGCAACCCCACTGGTATCAGTCGTATTGTCATCAAACCCATAATACACGTTTGTCCGTTTTGCCGGGATCAACAAGTCCCATTGAGGCTCATCGCCCCGTATACGACCTGTATTGTCAACGGGGACTTTTCTCCGGCCCTAAACTCTTGTCCGGAATTTGTATACAACCCTCGAATCTGATCTGTATATCAACCCGGGCGAGCATTGTGAGCAGCGGGCCCCTGCATTTCTACCGTGTCGTCGGTTCTCGAGAGGGCAAACAAAACAATCCCCGGTTTTTATTAACTTGCTCTTACCGAATAGTTGAGAAATGGAATGATTGCAAAGTGAACGTTATATGAAGTAAAAGTGATGTCGTATTTATGGATTGAAGATTTGTTAATACAACAAACACGCATTTGTCGAATTTCTAGGTAGTAATTTACTCCCAACATTTGCCCATTAGATTTTCATACACATATGTCCTTTTACATCTATGCAATTTAAACCTGCAATCTTAATCTTGCGACAAATCGCATGTGCATTTCCGTTTTCAAGATTTCACTGATATCAAATGCCATATGTCAAACGTACAACACATAACCACAAATTGCCTTTTTAGAATCGCTTGCAATCGCATACACTCCGAAATATTTATATTCTATATATATTTAAACACGTGTGTAACCGGCTATAGTATGGCTAAAGGGTTGGGGCTTTCTTAGTTTAGCTGTGTTCATCAAAATACGCCAGCATGACGTTTTCGGTGATGTTTTGCGACTCTGGTAAGTGATCGTCATAATTCTTGCCAACCATCAACTAAACATCAAATCCCCTTTTCGGATATAATTCAAGGACCACATTTAAAAATTTAATTTACTTTAATAAGGTATTATGCGAAGATCAAATCTACATCGTAGATATGAACGATTTCAATTACTTCTGCGGGATTGTATTTGCGCAAAAAATGGTTTAGTGAATATCAGCATACACGTAGGAAGCTATAGTACATTTACAGTGTTGAGGATTTCTTAGTTTATCTAACGTATAAGTTTTCGGTAACATTTTGGACCGAATTCTGCTCGTGTCATATACCTACCGTATTCGCTTTTGTACGTCCCTTCCGACTTCGTCTTATAATAATAAATTACTACACTAAAATTAGAATAATATTTCAATTATATGAGCGTGTAAACTTAGAAACCGCTATTAAACGTTAACCGTTATAACAATCCTTCAGTAAGTTGTTATTGTTTGGAAATAACTAATCAGTTACCGCCAAACACGTCTATTCTGATTATTATAATTATGGAACCACTATTTTAAAGTTAACTTTTTAGGTTATGTTTCTATACGTATATCCTTTATACTAGGTGCCATGTAAGTTTTTATCACAGTAAGGTTAAAAAAATGCCCCAAGCTCCATTGTGATCATAGTTGCAACCTCGCTGATTATGTATTAAAACTTGTATGCTAAAGTAGAGTAAAATTATTCACAATTAGATTTTGTCATGATATTATCACAACCTTACGAAGTTGACAGTTTACTGCAGTACTGCCACGTGGTACCCGCAAAATACCCTAGATTCTAATTTACCACAATACAGTAACCACAATTTCTAAATTTATATAAAATTAATGACGCAAAGTAGAAAAAATAGTATATTACACTCGTTTTATAACACGTATTAGCGCGGTCGTTCCATTTCATGCGCCAAATTGACGTCTTATAAAACTTATATAATAATATACTATTAGGTTATATGATGAACATATAAGTTCATACGTCTATCATCTCGTTCCCTAAGATCTCTATAACACCAAACAATGTTAAATTTTGACCACCTAGACTCTACAAATTGACTATTCCCGACTGAAGATGATCTATTAGGATCAAAACATGTCTCGAGTATATTAATAAAAAACAGCCAAGAAGAAGAGGTTTTTATTTAATTTAAATTAATCTAAACTTTGCAATAAGGATGTAACCAATTATTATCAAATTGTAAAAAATGCGTGTCCGAATAGGGTATTTGACTATTTTTGGAAAACCATTTATTCCTTCACTCTACATTGTAAATGCATTATTTTTTGTAATAATTTCCTCAATATTTCATAAAAATCAGCGTTAAAAATTGAATCACAAAAAGTCCCGCCAAAACGATACTTTCTGTTGTGTGACGTCACCGGTTAGTGATGTCAAGATGTCAAGATGATGTGATGTCAAGATGTCAAATCGGCCCATATGGTCTGTCAGCATCGGCATCGTCGCCGTTTGGTAATTGTGTTGTATGATGTGTTGTTTTCACAATTTCTACATAAAAATGGGTTATAAATGGTGTATAAATCCACAATGCAGAGATACGTCAAGAAAAACTCCGGATAAACTATTTGTAGCTGTTCCGCAAGATTTGAAACTGCGAAGAAAGTGGTTGGCTCGTAGAAATCCAAATGAAATAAATAGCCGCCAATACAAGTGTTTTCTGTTGTGAAGATTACTTCGACATAAGTAAAACTGACTAGAATAAGTTATCTATCGTATTTTCGAAAGGTATTATCTGATCTGACAGCTGAAGATTAGGGCTACCCTAACCTACAAAGTTATGCTTACATGACGCTTTCGTGCTATTAAATTCAAACGGGAGAAGCATAAAAGCGCGTTCGGATAACCCGGTATTTTACGGTGAGAGTGACGCGCTGCATAATAGGCGGACTATCGTCATACGGCGTTTATCTGCATATAAGAGAGAGACAGCCGACCCAAGTTATCTGAGCATTGCTCTCCCCATACCATACCCTGACAAACCGAACGCGCTCTAAGGCGGACTAACGAATGACATCACTGGAGACTGACCCAATTACAGAGCGTTTTCAATCACGTGATAGGACGTGAATAAAATTCAATTTTAATTTTGGTTTTTCATAGAAATAAAGCATTTTTTTTTGAAAAGTAATAACAAATAGTTTTCTTAAACTGTAATCTATTAGGATGACTATAATGCATGCCATATTTTTAATACAGTCAAATACCCTATTGCATAGATGTAAAAGTAGTTAGTGATTTTGAAACTTTTCGCCTTCTCTCAGCAGCGGCTTCGTCCACTCGTCGAAACCAATAGTCTCTTTCTGTCGGGTTTGTGAACCTCTACCTATTTGCTATAACGCTCCCGTCGAATAACACATATTTCGTTCTGCTTGGTTCAAGTCCTTGGAGTTTCTGGTACACAAAAGCAAATCGCAGTCCGATTTGATAGAAAAAAGAGAGCGGCGACTGTTCAGTATAACAACCACCACCAGCAGCCACATCGCTCATTTTCCACACCCTTCCTTCAAGCTACTGTCGCCAGCCCTAATTTGCGCGGTGTGCACCGCACCGAAAACAGTTTCTGTCATTGCGGTCGGCGACAGAGGGCGTGCGACCGGGCCGCTGTACGTGCGTACGGCGCGCGATACACGTTTTCAAGTTATTAACGTGTGTAACCATTGTGCCGCCCCAATTAGCGCGATTCCCAGCCGTCTATACCATACGGGGAGGCGGAGGAACGGCTTCTTCATTGTCCTTACTATTATACCGAACACTAGACCTCGCTAATTGCCGAAACCGCCGGTCTAGACACGTGCACACTTCACTTCACCCACCACTCAACGACTTCAATTTTGATTGCGTTTGCACGCAATTATTATTGGAGTACCGATCGATGGCATACCCGGTAGGCTGTTTTTAGTCAATTTTCGACATAGATTTAACGTTAATCAATAATGTAAATGTAATGTAAATGCACTATAAAGTTACTGAAAGTATAATAATGGAAAATAAAATTAAAGTTCTGCCTCCCTGGTGGTTGAACAGTTGAAAACGTCTGGCTATTCCAGTGCCTTTAAGGTAGGCTACGACCCGACCTTTACTGGGGACTTGAATAGCTGCGAATTCTGGCCGGCTGGTACGATTTTCAGAAGGTTTAATTTTCGCAGATCGTCGGATGCCGGCAAGTCTAATCGGCATTTTCAGTGAATGCCAGTTTATTGCATAAGGTTAATAATCACCCCGACAGGATTTTAATATATTACCAGAATGCAGGCGGCATTAGGACCAAATTGAATGAACTTTCCCGTACCATTAATTTGTTAGATTTGGATATTATTTTTTTAACTGAGATATGGCTTACCATTGATTATAACGATGCGGAACTTGGCATGTCCGATTATAGTGTATTTCGTTGTGATAGGTCGGTTAACACAAGTGTTCATAAACGCGGGGGCGGTGTGTTGATAGCAGTAAGGCATTCGTTAACAGCAAGTCTTTTTGAGCATAGCGCAACCAATTTAGAGTTACTGTATGTGTAAGTTAGTTTTAAGCATAGAAAGGTACTTATTTCATGTATATACATTCTACCTAGTTCATCGGTCGATATTTATAGTGACTTCTGTAAATGTCTTGAAGAAACTATACTCTATAGACATAGTAAAACCCGACGAATGCAGTGGCGTACCTAGAGCTATTGCCGCCTGGAGCGGTCACAAATTTGCCGCCCTTTCTAAATCAATCAAAATTAAGTGATGGTGGTTATTAACATTACTGGACATCAACAGAAATTAATAAACACAAATTTAATGTTTTTTGGTTAAACAGATTGTACCCATGATTTGTACAAATACAATATATACATATAATAATGTACATAACATGTAAGCGTGTTTATAAGTTTATCCTTTTTGCTTTTCTTATTCGAAAATTCTTGAATTCTCTCTATAGAAAGTATTGCTAGATTTCGCCATCATAAATAGCTCATTGTTGAACGAAGATAGTTTTTTTTATCAATTTTAGTTTAGAAAAGCTGCTTTCACAACTGACGACACTTACGGCTAATGTTCTTAAAATTCTTAGCAATATTACTATGTCTGGAACAGAGTTTCCCAGCCTGTATTTTTGAATGAATAAGTTCAAGAGGCTTTTGTCCGCTTTTCCAACTGCTCGTCGTCAATGACAAGAAAGTTATTCACGTGATATTCAAAATTTGTGTTGTAAAGATTACATGGTATCAGGAAATCATACTTTTCTGCAAGGATATGCAGTTGCTCAAAACAAACTGTTATTTTTTGGAGAACTCTATCCAGTGACAAGCATTTCCCGTTGTATCTCCTCTTCTAAAATATATGCCCACGTCTCGCAAATGTTCACCACTCATAATATTTTTCCTTCTAACTCGAGGGTCAGTGGAAATCTCCAACTCTTCACACATTCTTTTTACTGCTGTAACTGCGTTTTGCATTACCATGCCCCTTTGTCCACTGAAATACATTTGTAAAAAAATTGTTTTAAGTCACATTGATGGATATTTAACCCCTTTGTTTGGAGATATTGTTATGGGTGGTTAACTTCCAAAAGGGCGGATATGCATTAAATTGAGCTAGCACAGAAAAGAAAAAGATTCCAATCAGTGGAGTAATATTCCAGCGTCTGATCGTGTTTTAATATTTTTTTCCTGAGATATTAGTTTGTCCAACGCACTTAAAATGTTTTTTTACAATTTATCATTACTACTTCTCCTCTTGCGTTCCAACGCGTTTCTACACTGTGCTTAACACCTTGACCAGTGACAGAAAGTAAAATATCTCATCAATGAGCGGAAAACGAAAAAACGAAAACGTGAAAGAAATGTTCGATAGTCCCAAAAAATCTGATATTGCCAGACTATCATACTATATATAAAATAGGGTATTTGACTATTAAAAATATGGCATGTATTATAGTCATCCTAATAGATTACAGTTTAAGAAAACTATTTGTTATTACTTTTCAAAAAAAATATGCTTTATTTCTATGAAAAACCAAAATTAAAATTGAATTTTATTCACGTCCTATCACGTGATTGAAAACGCTCTGTAATTGGCTCAGTCTCCAGTGATGTCATTCGTTAGTACGCTTAGAGCGCGTTCGGTTTGTCAGGGTAGGGTATGGGGAGAGCAATGCTCAGATAACTTGGGTCGGCTGTCTCTCTCTTATATGCAGATAAACGCCGTATGACGTTAGTCCGCCTATTATGCAGCGCGTCACTCTCACCGTACAATACCGGGTTATCCGAACGCGCTCTTATGCTTCTCCCGTTTGAATTTAATAGCACGAAAGCGCCATGTAAGCATAACTTTGTAGGTTAGGATAGCCCTAACCTTAAGCTGTCAGATCAGATAATACCTGGTTCGAAAATACGATAGATAACTTATTCTAGTCAGTTTTACTTATGTCGAAGTAATCTTCACAACAGAAAACACTTGTATTGGCGGCTATGTATTTCATTTGGATTTCTACGAGCCAACCACTTTCTTCGCAGTTTCAAATCTTGCGGAACAGCTACAAATAGTTTATCCGGAGTTTTTCTTGACGTATCTCTGCATTGTGGATTTATACACCATTTATAACCCATTTTTATGTAGAAATTGTGAAAACAACACATCATACAACACAATTACGAAACGGCGACGATGCCGAAGCTAACAGACCATATGGGCCGATTTGACATCTACTAACCGGTGACGTCACACAACAGAAAGTATCGTTTTGGCGGGACTTTCTGCGATTCAATTTTTAACGCTGATTTTTATGAAATATTGAGGAAATAATTACGAAAAATAATGCATTCACAATGTAGACTGAAGGAATAAACACACTAAGATGGTTTTCCAATAATAGTCAAATACCCTATTAATAGTTTAGCTGCATGAGATTCTATTTGATCGAGATCGGCCATGTCTACATTAAAATAAAACTAGTAGAACTAGTCAGATATGTCGATTAAAGCTGCGTTCGGATATTGTACTCCGTTGACACCGGGTACATCGTTCAAATGACACTTACGTGTTATTTGGTGTAAAAAGTGTAACGGTGTACAATATCCGAACGCCGCTTACATTGACAGTAGGTATTGTCAAAACATTAGCGTTTGACACTACCTACTGTCATTAGAATCAAAATATCTGACACATCCTGGCTACTAGTTTTAATGCAGTACGGCCGATCTCGGTGAAATAGAATTTGCTCATGCTGCTAAACTATTGATTGTACCGAAAAATGTCATTGTCATAAATTATTCAGAATTTCCTCTACTTTAATTTATTATTTAACTATTTTGACGAAATTCCAGAAATGGCGATTACAATACTTTACCTACTACGTATTATAAAGTAAGAATGTTATGAAATTTACTGTAGCAGAAGCTGCATGTACACATACCAAGTTTAAAGAATGATTTGTACATGCTTATCCACATGCAGAATTTTCTTTTATTGCAACGTCCTTGACCTATAGAGTCGCTGTTTGCAATAACAACAAAGTTGCTAAAGAAATTATTAGCAGAGTTGTTTATAATCCTTGATTCTGGCGATAACAACATTATTATAGTATTTTTATTTTTAACTAAATTATAAATACAAAAAATGCCGCCCCAAAACATGTGCCGCCCGGGGCGGACCGCCCCCACCGCCCCCCCCCCTCGGTACGCCACTGGACGAATGTTATTGTTGCGGAGATTTTAATTTGCCAAGCTTGTCAAACTTGGAATAATGATATTTATTGTTCAGTTCCTACTGGAATAATGATATTTATTGTTCAGTTCCTACTGGGAGATCGACTCCTCAATCCGTATGTATCTCGAACACAGTTGCTTATTTGAATTTGTATCAATTAAATACTATAGGAAATACCGAGGGAAGGTTTTTGGATTTAGTGCTTAGTAGTCATCAAAATAAGTTTTTGTAACTGATGTACCACTTTCACGTTGTAGCGCACACCATCCTGCATTGACTTTTTATATAGATGTAGTTGAATATGGAGCGAATTTTCTCAGCAATGACGGAAAATATTATAACTTTAAACTGACAGATTTTAATGGCCTGAATGAATATCTTGGTTCTTTCGATTGGGATTCTTTACTCATTGATTGCAGCATGGAGGATGGCCTTCGAATTTCTTATGATGTTATCTTTCACGGTTATGATCTGTTTGTACCCAAAGTACTGCGCAGGAATCGTAAGTTCCATGTTGGTACGATGCTGATCTAAAGTCTTTAACTATTAGAAAAAAGATGGCACACATAATGTTTAAAGTGACAATGTTACAATCCGATTATAATATCTTTGCCGATCTGAGACGTAGATGTTTACAATATTCAAAGCTTTGCTATGATGATTATGTTAGGAATCTTGAAACTTCTATACGTGAACAATTTTGGTCCTATACCTAAACAATTTTGGTCCTACGTTGCAAGCAAGAATTGTATTAGGGAAATTCCAGCTTCGGTAACATTCAACGAGGATAGCTCTAATGATCCCCATACGATAGTAATTTTTTTCGGGAAATACTTTGCTTCGGCCTATGAAAACCACGCGGGTCACAGGGATGTTGGGGTGGCCACCTCCAATACCAATGCTGTTGTTGCTGTTGTTGACTTCACTCTTGCTGAAGTGTTTGGTGCATTCGAGCGACTGCACGTGTCAACTGATCAGGTACCTTCCATAATTATATCAAATTGTAAGTTTATTTTTGCCAATATTTTTTTCAAACTTTTTAATTTATCAATTCAAGAAGGGAAATTCCCTAGTTGCTGGAAAACTTCTTATATGTCCCCCATTTTTAAAAAGGGTGAGCGTTCAAATATAACAAACTACCGCCCAGTTTCAAAATTGTCTATTTTACCTAAGATACTTGAATTACTTCTTGATAAGCTACTACCTATATTTAGGAATAATGTCATAACGCAACAGCACGGTTTTGTGCAGGGTCGATCCACTACCACCAACTTGGTTTCTTATGTTGATTTTTTGTCGGATGCATTGGAGAAAGGGTTTCAGGTTGACGCAGTTTATACGGACATCTCCAAGGCGTTCGATAGGGTTGATCATGCCTTGCTGTTGAGCCGATTGGATGCTGCGGGTGTGCATGGGAAGCTGTTGTCCTGGTTTGGGAGTTACCTTGCAGGAAGGAAGCGGTTTGTGAAGATTCATAATATTGTTTAACTGAGATCGACGTCGTATCTGGTGTTCCTCAAGGCGCACATTTATAACCATGGCTTTTTAATGTGTTTATTAATAATGTTAATCACTGCTGTATTAATTCACAGGTGGCATTATTTGCAGATGATTTGAAACTCTTTAAAATTATTTATTCTGTTACGGACTGTGCTGACCTTCAAAGCGACTTGCAGCGGTTTGGAATATGGTGTAATGACAATAAAATGAATCTTAATATTAAGAAATGTACCGTAATTAGTTTTTGTCGTAATAAGATCATCATTAACTTTGATTATTCGGTTAATGATCATGGTCTGGATAGACTTAATCATATAAATGATATTGGAGTTGCGTTGAACAGTATATTAGATTTTTCAGACCACATAGATAATATTGTAAATAAGGGGTTTAGGATGCTGGGATTTCTCAAGAGGAGTCTAGCGGTCTTCACAAATTTACAGTGTCTAAAGAATGTTTACTGCGCATATGTTTGTTCGCATCTTGAGTATGCTTCGGTGGTATGGTCACCTTACTACAAAATATCTATGGATAAGGTGGAGAGCGTGCAGAATAAATTTCTCAAGTTTATTTCTTACAAGATGGGGCTGCTTTATTATAGGGATCAGATGGGTCATCTGATGGAAATTATTAGAATTGAAAATCTTAAGAATAGGAGAATAATTCAAGACTTGGCCTTTTTACATAAGATTTTGAACAATAAACTGGACTGCCCAGAATTGATAGGGAAAATTGGCTTCAAAATTCCTCAAAGAGGTCTCCGAGGTCTGAAAGAGGTCTGTTCAATGAACCGTTACATCGAACAAACTATGGCGTAAATACACCATTTACAAGAATATGTCGGTTAGCAAACAAACTTAACCTTGAGCCAGAGTCGTAAATAAATATTATTATTATTATTATTAATAGAATCAAAATATCTGTCAAATCCTGACTAACTAGTTTTAATGCACACACGAACGATCTCGATTTGAATCTGCTCATGCAGCCAGATTATTAATTTTACCAAAAAATGTCATACGTAAATTATACAAAATTTCCTCTACTTTAATTTATTAGTTAACTATTTTCACGTAATTACAGAAACGACGGCTCATTTGCAAAATCGTTGAAACATACTAAGAGTAAACATCCAATCCGTTGGACCCTTTTGAACAAAAAGCTTTACAGCTCGAAGTTTGGTCATGAAACTTTTTAAATATGAAGTTTCGTCCCGATACCTTTAGTAGTTTCTCCGGAATCGTCGCCGCCGCCACAAAAATGGTGGTCAAACCTTGGTCAAAAATGTTCAGAGGACCCAAAAGGACATTCCGCTTAGATCTCAATTTTTTTTCGGGGCGATTATAATACTACAATATAATCAATAAAACCCTAGGGTTAAAGTTACAAAATCAAATTACCTACATTCTCAAAAGACAACTTAAGTAATATAATATATTACTATATATATAATATATAATTCTACGTATGATAAAGTAAAAAAAAGTTAATTAACACCTATTTTAATTTGTCAGCAAATTCCAGAATTTAACTAAAGATAATATTAAGTAAAGGTTAAATCTTGAGTTCACTAACAATACTAAAAAAAATATTGAGATTTTCTGGGGCGAGTAGAGAAGAAATTCATCCATAGTCATTTCCCCGTGGCGCAGCCGTTGGCGTCGGGTGTTCAAAGTGCCCGCGCCGGAATGGTGCGGCGTCGGCGGTAGACGGTGGCGGGTCGAAAGAAAATTAGATTCGGCGAGAGTTCAAAGGGTCGGCAGCGTGTTCTCCTCTTCCAGGGAATTATGAAAACACCTCTGAGTCTTTTGATGAGGGAAGAATAACACCCGTGGAACTGAAGACTCTGCGCCAAGTGCTGCTGATAAAGTGTGTGGGAGAGCGGTAGACGATAGACAGACTGAGAAAAGATAGGGATAACTGAGTAGAGTCATATGCAGGGCCACCATAACTAGTGATGTAAAATTACTGGTAATTTAAAAAATGGTAGGTACTATTATCGGTAATATTACCGTGACGATAAATTACCCGTAATTTAATAGCTTGTAATATTACCGGTAATATTACCCACAGGTCATATGCATACAAACCTAATGGCGTGGCGTGTGATAGATAATAGATAGATAATAATAATAATAATAATAATAATGTTTATTGATTTAGTAACAAAATATACACATATAATATAACTACAAAAGAAAGCAATGAAAAACTAAATCAAAAAGAACCGAGTCAGGAAGTCCAAACAAATATCGGACTTACTGTTTTTCATCGGTCCTAGATTACACATAAATTATAGAACTAAAGAAGAGTACAATCCTGCAAGGTTTTGTCACATACTTGCCATATGCCGCAATCAATAACTAATCCACTTAAAATAATTAATCCACTTAAAATGCTATATAAATAATAAATAATAATAAATAATAAATAATATAAAATCTTGTAACTATTTTATTAATATGAAAGTAAGAAAAATAAAATTAAATTTTAAGAATAGATTTTTGTATGGTTAACTGCAATAAATTAAAATATCGGTAATATTACTTAAATTACCGGTTATATTACCGCGGTAATATTACCAACACAAAAATCTGTCTTCGGTAACTTTACGTAATATTACCAAAAATACCGGTACTATTACCGCGGTAATATTACCATTTTACATCACTAACTATAATCACAGGGCTAAATGCTGTTCGGCTTTTCTCCATTTTTACATTGCTGATTTTGGTTGCATACCATTCGGCGTAATTGTTATATTTTGTAGTTCTATTTTAAGATACCATGTGACCTCCATCTGATAGCCACTCTTGTTTTCAGTTATTCATCTTGTTTCGTAAGTGTTGATTCTTTGCAAGTGCAACCGAAAGTTTTTATAAGTGTCGACTATTTAATTATAAGTGGGTTTGTTAGATCAGAACCCCTACTAGGTTTTTAGATGTGTCATTTATAGTTAGGTTAATTTGACAGTAAGTACAACGTCTTTATTTATTTCTATAATAAATTGTCATTATCCAAAAATTTTTACGATGTCTTGTTTCTATCTGTATTGTTTTTGTTTATAGAGTAGTCTGAAGATGCAGTAACAAGCGAAACGAGTTACTACGAAAATAAAAAATATATAAACAGTGAAGAACGATTTTCTTTTGACTCAACAATTTTGTTTTTGTTTAGTTGAATGGTAATGGCTTTTTCTAGTTCTGATACTTTAGTATAACTTTTCCGGTCATCCCACTTCCGCTAGCCATCCCAGGTTTTTTCTTATGAAGAGGGGCGCATTATTTTTAGTAGCCCACGGGCGCTGAATTTCTTAGGACGGCCCTCATCATATGCAAACTACCTGGATAATTAGTATAATGAGCACAAACGACCAACCACAACCTCTACTGAACTAGCTCAACTTTTTCTGTGCGTATTATTGTTATTGCTAAACTGTTTGCGAGTAGTAGTTTTTCATTAGGAATATATTTAAGTTTAAATCAATTATTTTTTTAGTAAATTTGTTGAGAAAAAAATAATCGTTCGGTTGAATAGTGGTTGAGCACTTGAGCATATATACCACGAGATCTGCACATATCAATTAAGCCCTCAGAAGGAACACAAAAGCTCCTTCATACGCGCTTGTCGCTGTGCAACCCTTACGAACGTACGTATACACACAGACGCTGACGTATAATAATCCAACCCTTGCGTGGCGTTTCCTACCCCTGTAGAGCTTCTCCGTACAATTCATCCCCAGTTAATACTACATTCGATAAAGTAAAAAAGTTAAAATATTGAATACAGTTTATGACATATGACGCGCTGGCCTAAATATGCGTTGCGTGTCAGATTTTCCGGAGCGGGTAAGCCAGGTAACGTGGGCATGCCAATCAGCGATGCAAATGTCCGGGAGGCCAAGTGAAAGACCTCTTAATGAACATTGAAACAAAAATTATTACTTTCCTCTTACTCAACGTTCTGGTAAAATGAACCGACTTCTGAACTCACCTTCTAAGACACAACAAGCACTACAATAACTAGAATTATTCTTAATTTTCTAAAATTTCTATATCAACCTAGTTATACACAATTATCAATGGTAGGAAAACCTTTTAATAAATCATAAATAATACAGTAAATAACTGGAAATAATGAACAACAAACAGCTTATATTTGATACTGTTGTGTGGAACACGAGTAGGGTTGCCAGATTGTACCTATCACATCCATACCGCCCGCGCCGTGCCGTATGTGTGAAAAAACACGAGCGAGTATTATCCATAATACCGTGTTAGCTATAGATGAGATATAATTTCACCCGTGCACAAATTAATAAATACAAACAGTTTAACTAAGCTACCTTGGAGTATTAAACCCTAAAGACATGGTCGATAAGCAACAAAAAAACTAATGTTCCTATATGATATATTTAAATCTCAGAAAAAGTTTGCTCAATAACGCAGAACAGGTACAAGTAATTTTAAGGACTAATTTCCCAATTTATCTGAAAGCGATGCATTCGCGATAATAATTCCCAACTAGTTTGCTCGTAATCGCCCATAAACCAATACCATTGCTCAAAACAGAATAAATTTTAACTCACTACCAGCTGGAAATGCGTGGATTTGTTATATCACATAAAATCGTACTTTTGCCTTATTGCTAAAAGTGGATCATAATTTGCTTTTCCTACAGTTTCGTGATACGTATATGCAATGGGCCTTAATACCACAAGGTATATTTATATTTTGTCTATTAATACTGACTGGGCCGCTCTCCGAAATCTATCCGGACGTCGGACGTGCCGACTAAAACTGAACGACTATGACTCGCACGGATAGATTTCTGAACGCGGCCCTGGGTTCGGGCTATAACAAAGTATTATAACGTTTTTTTTTTCACCAACCCTTCAACTATATAAGCTCGTATTGTGGAATTTTATGGCTATACAATTCCTAACGCTGTCCTGCGTGAGTCCGTCACGTCCGTCAGTTGCGTCCGTTGCGTCAAGGCCAACAACGCATCGATACCAAATAGCCTGAAGTAAATGAGCGTGTCCTACGTGGCACCGTTCGTCCGTCGTCTGATGCGGCGACGGATCCGGCGACGCAAGTTATATCAAATATTTTGATATTGCCGCATGTTTTCATCCGTCGCGCTGTGCGCGCTCGCGCCTTGCTGGCCTGTTTTGTTGAAAATTTGTGTGAATATGTTTTATTTCGGGTGTTATGGCTTCCACAATATAATCGAATGTCATTGGTGACATTCTACAGTAGCCATGGAACAAATGTGGTGAAGTCCGTAATTGATGGTAAAGGTGGTGAAATTCGACAAATGTTTTCCTTTCTAGTACTATTTGGCTGGTTTTGTTTCTTGCTCTTTTACGATGTGGGATATTAAAAAATCTCAAATATGAGTTATCACATAGCAGCAGCTTCTGTTTCTTTGACAAACTCATGTTGTCGGTACGTAGACAATGTGATACTAACTTCCCAAGATATGACGTACCTATTATGTACGTGGGAATTGGGGATCTTCCGCACGTCGCGCCGGCGCTACGTTGGACAGGCACGATGGACGTAACGCAAAAACAAAACCACATGCGGCGACGGACGACGGACGCACGCAGGACACAGCGTAACGCTGTCCTGCGAGAGTCCGTCACGTCCGTCAGTTGCGTCCGTTGCGTCAAGGCCACCAACGCATCGATACCAAATAGCCTGAAGTAACGCTGAGTCCTGCGTACGTCCGTCAGTTGCGTCCGTTGCGTCAAGGCCAACAACGCATCGATACCAAATAGCCTGAGGTAAATGAGCGTGTCCTACGTGGCACCGTTCGTCCGTCGTCTGATGCGGCGACGGATCCGGCGACGCAAGTTATATCAAATATTTTGATATTGCCGCATGTTTTCATCCGTCGCGCTGTGCGCGCACGCGCCTTGCTGGCCTGTTTTGTCAGTCTCGTTTGAACAACGGCGTAGATATGTCGAAAATGTCGGATACTTACATAGAGCTGCCAATTAGCTGCGTGCAGAATTCCCGTATTTTATGGGATATGTCCCATAAAAATTACCACAATCGATTATTGGTTTACCGTGAGTGGGCAAAGGTAGCTGAGGATTTAAAATTGTACAAGTAAGGAATTTTAATTTACCTATTTATTTTGTAATACAACCTATATGGCTTATAATAATACGACAAAGTAATAAATTAAACAATAATCGGTACCGCATTTGCTATAATGTGACTGATCTTTATATGCGTTGAAGAGGTCGTTCGTTGAAATAACGCGGGTGTTATGGCTTCCACAATATAATCGAATGTCATTGGTGACATTCTACAGTAGCCATGGAACAAATGTGGTGAAGTCCGTAATTGATGGTAAAGGTGGTGAAATTCGCCAAATGTTTTCCTTTCTAGTACTATTTGGCTGGTTCTGTTTCTTGCTCTTTTACGATGTGGCATATTAAAAAATCTCAAATATGAGTTATCACATAGCAGCAGCTTCTGTTTCTTTGACAAACTCATGTTGTCGGTACGTAGACAATGTGATACTAACTTCTGTGCTAACTTCCCAAGATATGACGTACCTATTATGTACGTGGGAGTGGGGGATCTGCCGCACGTCGCGCCGGCGCTACGTTGGACTGGCACGACGGACGTGACGCAAAAACAAAAACACATGCGGCGACGGACGACGGACGACGGATGCACGCAGGACACAGCGTAAATGAGCGTGTCCTACGTGGCACCGTTCGTCCGTAGTCTGATGCGGCGACGGATCCGGCGACGCAAGTTATATCAAATATTTTAATATTGCCGCATGTTTTCATCCGTAGCACTGTGCGCGCACGCGCCTTGCTGGCCTGTTTTGTCAGTCTCGTTTGAACAACGGCGTAGACATGTCGAAAATGTCGGATACTTACATAGAGCTGCTAATTAGCTGCGTGCAGAATTCCCGTATTTTATGGGATATGTCCCATAAAAATTACCACAATCGATTATTGGTTGACCGTGAGTGGGCAAAGATAGCTGAGGATTTAAATTGTACAAGTAAGGAATTTTCATTTACCTATTTATTTTGTAATACAACCTATATGGCTTATAATAATACGACAAAGTACCTATTATGTACGTGGGAGTGGGGGATCTGCCGCACGTCGCGCCGGCGCCGGCGCTACGTTGGACAGGCACGACGGACGTAAGGGTACGGACACACATGCTTATTTATAAGCATGCTAGTGAGCATGCTTAAATCGGGCATGCTTGTCAGCTGTTCACATTTGCTAGTAATAAGCATGCTAGTTTTAAGAGTGCTCCCTAAATAAGCATGCTTAAAAGCTGTTCACACGTGCTCAGAGCACGCCCCGTTCCACCGCACCGCAGGTAGCGTGCTCAAAAATCAAACGACTGGTGATTTTTCAGCATGCTCGAAATAAGCATGCTTATTACCAGCAATGTCACATGCTTTTAAGTAGCAAGTGCTCGAAATAAGCATGCTTTCGTGCTTCTAATAAGCATGTGTGTCCGTACCTTAACGCAAAATCAAAAACACATGCGGCGACGGACGACGGATGCACGCAGGACACAGCGTAAATAGAAAGGTAATATAATAGTAAAAAACCGCCACCACCACATATTACGAAGCAGATAAAAAAAATACAACACGGATGTCGATATGTATACCTGTGGCGGCGAAAAGTGGTCCGAATCGCCTCCAATCGCCGGGACTGAGCGGCGAAGGGACCGAAGTAGGCGATGGAGTCGAGTTTGGTGGGGGCGGCGGGCACTGTCCGTTGTTGTTTCCGCCGCTGTTTGAATTCTGATGGTGCTGCTGGTGATGCGACTGCTGGTGCTGGTGGTGATGATGGTGGTGGTGGTGGCGGTTATTGGCGATCGTTCTCGCCATGTACTCACCCATCGAGCTGGCCTTTGAGTCCAGCTGGTATGGTGGAATTCCCATGTGGGCTGGTGGGGGCTGCGAGAGGGGATCTCCGTTGGCATGGCAGAAGAAGGGCAAGGCGGCACCCGGGTGTCCGCCCGGTCCCAATGCGATCTTTCCAGCCTGAAATTAAACATACATAAATAAATATCAATAAAATACTGAAGCGACAATGCTTTGCCTTTACATACTAGATTCACCAAAGTCTGGAGAAATGGGAAGCCGTCTACAAATTCAGTTTAGAATTTATTTTATGTCCGATTTGTTTTGCAAAGCGTACTAACTGAAATAAAATATTAATGTAGGTATTACGGGCGTCGTTATGGCGATATACTGCCATCTCTTGCATTATTGAATGCAGTCAGCGTCCAGTTTTTACGAGCGGGCGTTCGCGGTAAATGGCAATCGGCGATCGTTTCGGAAACGCGTATGGCGCTAACAACGTGCCAATAGGCGGGAGGTTAACGAGCCAATTGTTAAATCTTGCACATGCGAGTTAAACTAGAGTCTAGACAGTTCCAACCAGGCGGCATCCCATTGGTTGCCGCAACGATCAGAATACCTACCCACTATTGACTATAGAAACATTTTGGCTATAAGCACAGTGGACAAAGTAGTCTATTAATACAATATCAGTCAATTCCTCATTTAAAAACATTTTGAGTAAGATCATAGTTTATTACGTAAGTAACAGCTGATAGGTATAGTAATACGGTAACGAAAAACTAGGGTACGTCGAAGTTGACACGCAGTGCTGCAGAGTGTCCGCCAATGCACCGCCACACTAATTTGGTGTAGGGCGCCGAAAATATTTCCATCTATGCATAGGCGCCGTTTGAAAATGTTCCAGGGGGGGGCAAAATTTTTTGCAAACTGTTTTGCAGCATTTTCGTCTTGTTATCTTGCAAACACTCTGAAAATCTCTATCGCTTTAAGGTAGTGAAATGTTCCATGGTCGTGATCCCTGTATGCTCGACAACACTTACTTATTATATATATATATATATATATATATATATATATATATATATATATATATATATAAATTTGAAATAGTTAATACAAGATGGCGGTAATAAATTACCGCCATCTTGTATTAACTATTTCAAATTTTCATATCAATATATGCAGGTTTCTGCGAGAATTAACATCCATTATATATATATATATATATATATATATATATATATATATATATATATTGATATATTATTATATTGATATATTATTATATATTGATATTTATTGAATATCAAGTCATTTTGCCGTCTTTCTATCCTTTATTAATGTGGGATTAATATTTTTAATTAATAATTGTTTGTAAATATATTTTGTTTCTGAATCATTGAACTCTTATTCTAGAATTTAAGATTTTGTATGATTTTCAACCTTTTTATGTAGCCTTTTTATTACTTTTTTATACGCTAGGAGAAATTGTTGTTAATTTCCTATAATAATTTCTAGCTAGTGGTCATCGAGCATCTGATACAATATCTTAATAACAAATTGATAAACATTAAAAGGCAACAATATTATTTTCAAATTTACCCCGTTAACGAGAAATAATGAGTAAATGTTGAGAAAAGTGAATTAATTTGAAAATTCTGTGTTAACGATAATCGACGACGGAATAATATTTTATTATTTTACTATTATACTTGAACACTTGTTAGGTCAACTACTAACGTTTGAACGAACTCTTGTACGGAAATGTATTGTGTCAACGCTGGGGAGTCAGAAAATGGTACCAATATTACAAACAGCATAGAGAATCTATTGTCAGGTATCCTAGGATTGCCCTTTTAATACCAAATAACTTTTGTCTGAAATTTTTTATTATTTAACGTTTTTTAAACTCCCTTTTCATTAGCCGAAGTTTTGTAATTTTGCTACCAATTTTGGCCAATAATGGATTATCTTTAAATCTTTTTAAATTATTTGATTCTATAGTTATTTATCTACGACTCACATATAATAAGTTCATTGCATACGTATCTATGACTATATAATCACCATCATGATACGCGCCAATGATTATAATGACACTAGCGTTGTATAATAATGACAGTTGTTCAAATAATGACTTCATTATTTGAAGGAACTCTCATCATTATACGAATGTACTGTCAATGTCAGTCTAAACCTACGTGGATGACAGTTATTTGACATTTCGCCTCGCCACCATTGACAAATACATTTAAAAGATTTGATATAAAATGGAATTTATGTGTCGTAGATAAAACGTTGTATTCGACTCGCACACAACTGATATAAATCGCTCGCATGTTTATACGCTCGCCTACCGGCTCCCGTATAAACTTCATGCTCGCGATTTATATCCTTAGTTATGTGCTCGTCAAATAATATACTATTTGTATTTGGTGAAACCGCATATGACGTTGCAACAAGTTGTACGCGACCGCAAGATACAAATCTTGATGATAATAGAAAACAAATATGTGCTATTTGGGGCATTCACATATACATATATAGATAACAAAATAAAACAGAGAAATGGCAAGACATTGTCGCTGTAGTATTTGCTTAGTACCGAAAGACAATAATTGGATATATGTATGTTAATACAGACACTCTGTGACAAAATTTGAAGAGAACTGCAACTGTAACAGCAGTTATTGGGCATGTCCAGCAGACTCCCGGGTGACATACCGGTAAGTTACCGGTGGATTACCGGTGGATCAGCGGCAACGCTAATCGGAATTTTCAGCTTGGATTCATTCCTGAACTTGTTCATCGTGTCACGACCGCTAAGACAGTGGCACAAAGAAGAAGTTCAGGATTACAATCAGGCTGGTCAATCAGACGGTCAAAACTCCATAACCATGAAACGCCATGATATTGTCCACCATTTCCCTACCAATGCAGAGCAATCATCAATTTTTGTTCTGGAGATAGACCATAACAGCGAGTTGTCTTATTGCCAGCGCCGCAGTAGTTTTCCAATTTGCCGCCTATTTAGTAGAAATCTTTCTACAAATTCCATGTAAGAGAGAAAATAAAAATTGGTACTTTATTTATCTTTATTTTATTCAATTTTTATTTTTTCAACCTATATTGATTAGGGTGAGCATTATCATCATGACTTTCAGAGTCACTGGAAAACATGATAACCTAGAACTTCCTTATGTGACAATTAATACACACAAATTATGATAGGTCTACACAGGTATCAAAGTATGTAGAAAAGAGTGTACAATTGTAATGAATCACTAGGACAATCAACAAGTGAAAAATGTTGTGTTACGGAACTCGCTTACAAGTGTAGAAATTGTAACTTCATTGTACTTTCGGAAAATATACAATTATGATATTATACGTCATGGAATCATTACAGAAGATTTATTTTAAGAATGTTATTCTGTCAACGTTTCCAATGTACACATTGTTATAAAAAATGCGGGGAAATATATATTTCTCAATGTGCAATGGCACATTGTAGCTACAGGCATTTTAGTTGTTATTTGTACACTTGTTACAAGTTTAGTGTAGAGTTAGGCTGGGACCACGGACCGAGCGACAGGCGTCGGCGATCGTATGTATATAGGTATATACACAACGATCGCCGATGCTTGCGCTCCGCTGTCGCTCGGTCCGTGGCCCCAGCCTTAGTGTTACAGGCCCCTAACGTAGTAGAGCGTGTAACTTGCGTCAGCGGGTGCGATAATAACACAAAATGACATAATTAATCGTACAACTCTGTAATTGGATCCACTTTAAGCCAAGTTTACGTCCCAGCCCGCTCCAACGTTTTCCCATTTTTTCCTCCAGTCCCGTGGAGGCAAGAGCAGCAAGC
This sequence comes from Aphodius sticticus, assembly GCA_963966075.1. Classification (NCBI taxonomy): domain Eukaryota; kingdom Metazoa; phylum Arthropoda; class Insecta; order Coleoptera; family Scarabaeidae; genus Aphodius; species Aphodius sticticus. The sequence goes on from OZ014506.1 coordinate 54,879,113, forward strand.
ATATTCGAGTATTACGGTTGATTAGTCCCGCGGCCGCAATTTTCAAAGACGAAGAACGCGGGGTGATTGGGAAATGAAGGAAGGTTGGTGCGATGACGCGGGGTGTGGGTACGAGGGCGTAGCGCATGCGTACAGCACGTTATCTCGCCGTCTCCATGGAGACCGGCTCAGGTTATGGTAATGAGTTGCCCTTACATTATGTGTGTGCCTGCATGTTAGGGTAATACGCGCGACAACAAGTACAAAACAAAAAACACATGTACGAATCGGATGTAGCAAGTCTGTTATACTCGCCGTAGGTACTGTGCAACGTACTGTCCGTTTCAGATAAGTTGAGCGCTCTAAAGCAGTCCACAATTGATATGGTGCGGAAATACGTTATACGCATATTAGTAAATTGATAAAAAATAATACAAATATTTGCGCTCCCTACATATAGTTGCTGTCCAATAATTTATAATTGTTAAGCATCTATGATACATATTGTGATTACTATATAGTCGAACAATTCTAGTTTGTTTTGACAGTAGTCATGGTAAACTGTCATTCAAAAGTCACCCAGTAGCCGCGCGGCGGTTTATTAGTGCCTAGACAATATACTTAATTGTTCGTAGCGGTTCACGGGCAATAGTTTCTAATGTGGTAAGTTTGTGAGTATTAGAAATCGAATATAAACAGTTATATATATCTTTTTTCTACTTTGCATTCACAATGCACACATTGTAACACTGTTTTCGGTGTTACAATTAACACATTGTAACATCGTCTTTAGTAACTTTTTTCTAAGATTGGTACACATTGATATCAAATGCCATATGTCAAACGTACAACACATAACATGCACATAACCACACACTATGCACATGGCACACACTGCCGACACTGCCTCTTTTTAATCGCTTGCAATCGCATAAACTGCGAAATATCAATATTCTGTACATATTTAAACATGCAAGGATTGGGGCTTGCTTAGTTTTGCTGTGTTCATCAAAATACGCCAGCATGACGTTTTCGGTGATGTTTTGCGACTCTGGTAAGTGATGGTCATCATTCTTTTCAACTAAACATCAAATCTCCTTTTCAGATATAATTCAAGGATCACATTTACTTTAATAAGATATTATACGAAGATCAAACCTATATAGTAAATTTTTTTGAGATTTTAGCGAAAATATGTCTTTGTGGGTCCCCTGAACATTTTTGACCAAGGTACAAAAAAATGTCTGTGTGTGTGTGGATGTGGGTGTGTGTGTGTGTGTGTGTGTACCCGCTTTTTGTGGCGACGATTCCGGAGAAACTACTAAAGGTATCGGGACGAAACTTCATATTTGGAAGTTTCATAATTAAACTTTGAGCTGAAAAGCTTTCTGTTGAAAAGGGTCCAAAGGAACTGGAGGTTTAGTCTTAGCATTTTTGAAAAATTTTGCAAATAAGCCGCCATTTCTGGAATTTCGTCGAAATAGTTAAATAATAAATTAAAGATGAGGAATTTCTGAATAATTTATGAATATGAAATTTTTTGGTACAATCAATAGTTTAGCTGCATGAGCAAATTCAATTTCATCGAGATCGGTCGTACTGCATTAAAACTAGTAGCCAGGATATGTCAGAAATTTTGATTCTAATGACAGTAATGACACTAATGACAATGCTAATGAAAAGGTTTTAACGACATAATTTGTCAAATTGATATTTATAGGTTAATACTATGGTGACATACAGGCGGGATTAGGGTTGCCAACATGGTCATTTTGACCCGGACACTTCGGGTTTGGCGACCATTCTCCGGGCTACGGGTTTTCAGTTAAATTCTCCGGGTTAACTAAAGATTTTTAAACTAAATATTTAATAATATATTATAATAATAATTTTAAACTTTTTTTAAAAAAATTATGATAATACACTAATTATTATTCTAATCATACAGTTTGCAGCCATTTCCCTTGAAAAAAAGGAATTGTTCTCAAAATAAGAAGCACTCTATTATACTCAATCTTCACAACAATTTATTTTACTTTTTCAGAGCATGTGAGAAACATTGAAAGTAGCAACTGTAGCATTTTTAGATTTTGTCACTTGTCTAGTGAATACAGTAGGAATTCTGTAGCGGTACGACAAACGCAGAAGATTGTATCTTGCCTCGATGATCATAGACAAATCTAATATCAAAAATGGCTTTTAAAAAGACAGGTATTATTTAAAGGTAGGAATTTTGCTTGTCAGAAATCAACATTCAGTAATGATACACTAATTAACAAAGTATGTTTTGAACTTTCGTTGATTATTTTAATATGTATGTATGTATGTTGTTCAATGATAAGAAATGTCCCAACAATATGTTTGAGTTTGTCCAAGCCAGTTCACAGAATAGTATCATACTGGTCTGCCATAAAACAGTATTTTTTAAATCATGGAGATGACGACAGCGATACCTTTATTTGAAAATTTTATTATTGTTTAGACTATATATTTACAAAGACTGAGAGATATAGTTATCATTTTTGACTAGAGACATATTAATTATGGGGGTTTATACAAAACGCCAATATTGTCGGAATAAAATAAAAATTTAAACATAGTTAGGGAACGTGTACATAATTACTTCAAGCAAAAACACATGATCCCTTAAAAAAATGCTCTCAGTACATCAAAATTGTGCTTGGTTTAGGTGGTAATATTGGCATTTTGTCTGATGTTGGTTGGTCGTAAAAACATCGACAATAAGAGGCAGAAACGAAAAGAGGGAAAACTACTAGACATTAATTGAAATAAATGAATTTACTTAGTAATTAGCATCTAGACCTCATCGTTTTCTACACTACCTATATCCAAATTTCACACCAAAGCGTTACTAAAAAGTATGTGTCGAAGCCGCACATTTTTGTGGCGGCTGTTATTAATTTAAACTTATGTTCCATGATATAATTATTGTTCTCCGGGTCAGCATAGGCACAATGTTGGCAACCCAGGCGGGATGTAAATTTTAAATAAATCAAAAATTACAGCCACAACCTGGATTTGAACCAGGGACCTTTGCGTTTCTAGCACAATAATAATAATGTAATTTTTGATTTATTTAAAATTTACATCCCGCCTGTATATCACCATAGTATTAACCTATAAATGACAATGCTAATGTTTTGACAATAACTTCTGTCAATATAAGCTGCGTTCGGATATTGTATTACACTTTTTACATCCAATAACACGTAAGTGTCATTTGGAAGGTGTACCCGGTGTCAACGGAGTATAATATCCGAACGCAGCTTTAATCGACAGATCTGTCTAGTTCCTAGTTTTATTTTTAATGCAGACATGGCCGATCTCGATCAAATAGCATCTCATGCAGCTAAACTATTAATTTTATATATAGTATGATAAAGTCATGAGCCTGGCCACATCAGATTTCTTTTTATGGGCATATGCGATGTTTTGTTTAGTTGGATTTGCGGTAATTACGTATAATTGGACTAGAGACTGATTTTTTCTTTGTTTTTGTTTTGATAAGTACGCGAAATTATTGTTAAATTTTTGTCTTAGTTCTAGTTTGCATAAGGGGTTGACTGGAAGAGCAGGGCAACTTGGAAACAAGTGTGCTGAACTCCGCCCCAAATATAAATATTATTTTGTTGCATTTAATATTGTTTTATGTTAATAAAGGCATGATAAAGGCATTACTTATTTATTTTTATTTATTTATCAAATGGACAGCAGCCTATACAGGAGTGCCAGAATCCTGGATTTGCCCACCCATGGATTTAATGTTTATGCAACCTTCTAGACAGCTCAATTTAAATGAAACGTACTGTAGTAGCTTTGGTATTAGCGTTAGACATTATTTGTACCGAGATCGTCGGATGTATTGTATGGATAGAGAAAAAATAAATTATAATTTGCAAATAAGAGTAGAATGAGTCACTGGGGAATTGTTTAAAATCTTTCAGACCCGAATGCCGTTAACTATATAATATTAAAAATTGAATATTACAAAATTCCATGGGGTTTTTAACATTAAGTCAAGTTTTTCTCGGAAGCAAAATTTATCCGTTTAAACGAATAAATATTCAACGCAAAACCGAGATCTTCGATAGTGATAAAACCGAATCGCACATGCAAACCGCGAGAGCGCAAAGCGTTAGAAGGCTGTGAAAACAAAACACCGCCGGCATACTTGATAACTTCGTGTGAAATCGAGCGCTACTAGATAGATTGACTTACCTACCTACCTATAGTAGAGGTATTGCAATTCCTACAGAGTGGTCAAGAAAATATAACTTTTCGTATCACATTCTTAGATTACGAAAAAAATACAACAATAGGTTCCGATGGTTTCAGCGTAGTGAGTTTCGGATTTTAATGTACGAAGCAACCCTGCCTAAACCGAATTAGAATTCTTTAATGAACGGAACTCAATCGACTATATAACGACTTCTGGATCGCCTTCTATACTACAATCGCCTACTTCACGTACCATGCGTAAATTTCTTCACTATTATGCCGATAAGCCAATATGTAAGTAACGCACGTCCAAGCGGTAAATCGCTAATTGCTGAAAGTAAATACGCAATTACGGTTATTATGACGAAACCGAATGCTACTGGGACGATGGAGACACGTTTTGAATGGCTAATTTCGGTCCGATATCCGCACAGCTACATATTGTACATTCTATCAATTCACGGTGAATTATTGAACTATGTCTACAGATTCCAGCCAATGCGTCATATTTATTAAAACATGAATTTTTGATTTTATTCTTTGTCGCGAGAAAGCATGTATTTATGTTTTTATGTATTATGGTTTTTAATGAATTGTATAAGAAATTAATTTGGAAAAAAATACCTGTGTTAGTATGTAGCTGATGATTCACTAAGAGTTTTTTTTATTGGTATGTGATATTGGCCATAAGCCCTGACAATGGTGATAACAACAGTCCGTTTGCATATAAAGGTGCTCCCACACGCAGTGCCAACGGGGGCCATCATAGGCCATCGGAATGCTTCGCGTAGCGAGACCCAACTGTGTCAATGCACGTCGCCAATACGTCGACCTTGTCCGCTTTATTTCATTCTGTTTTAGCATTGTACGTATTACTGATGAAAAGTTTAGTTATCTATCTATGTTTTATCATATATACAGCATTATTCATGTTTGTACGTACTTTAAGGACCAATGATGACTTATTATTTTCCCAAATGCCTGATTGCCAAAATATAAATCATGAAAACAAACTTTTCTTAATATTTTGTAAATTTATTCACAACAATTATGGTTCTTATAGGCAGTATTAACCTTAAAATTACAATAAATTAACAATCAATAAAATAATATTCTGAAGACAATATTGAAGTCGTTATACCGGGTGACCCACGGCGTAGGTACGTTCGTTTAATTTTTTGTGTTTATGACGCTGACGGAATGAACGTTGTGCTAATAGACCGAAAATGCCAATTTATAGGATGGTCTTGAGGTTAGTATGACTTCCGGGTTTTCCGGAAATGACGTCATCATTTAAATATTAAAAAGAATTCGCACACTGGGGAGTCATACGGTATGAAGGTTCCGGGATTGCGGTCAACCGTATTCGCTAGGGTGGGGTGGGAAAGGTGAGGGAGGGCGTTGGAGGGAAGCGGAATATGAATCTACATACGATGGGGAGTCATACGGTATAGGGGTCCAAGGACTGCGGTCAACCCTCTTCCCTAGGGAACCTGAACAGACAGACAGACCATGTTATTCTTTATTATAGAGTATGATAAAAAGTAAGACTACAATCAAACAAAGTTGCATTTATATAATTATCTTATAACAATTTATAGATTATTTTAAGCAGGAAATTTAAATAATCTGATGTATTTAATGTATTCAACAAAGTTTAAAAACTCTACTAGATGCTTTTCTTTATTTTGCTTATCAGAAAAATTACAAGAAGTATATCTAAAAATATTGGGTTGATAATAAATATACCTGCATATATATTAAAATTTCGTGCATGTAAGGGTTCTCAATTCTTCCTTGTACCTATCTTATTATAAATAATTTGAATTTTATTATACAAATCATTTTATTTTAAATCAAAATTATGAATTCATCGATTTGACTGAAATGATATATTTATATAAAGAAACGACACAAACTAACAGGGTCCTGCATAAAAATATAGACCACTCAGTGTATCAGATCTGATCTTATTCCGCATTTGTTGCTTGAAACATAAAGAAAATAAAAAATGGAGATTCTTTTAATGTCACGTGGTAAATATAAAAAACTAAATAATTTTGTAAGTACGTAGGCTTTCACGGCCAGAATCATTTATCATCGTTTGGCGAACCATGTTGCTCGCCTCTTCAAAGCTAATTGAATACTGAAGACCTACCAAGAAAATCTCCCTTATATACCTAAATAATTTTATTTCCTGTATTGCTGTATATCTGCATTTCTTAATGTATTTAATATTCTCGAACGTACTGTATAAATAAAAAAATGTTTAATAATTTAACAACCTTATTAAACAGTGTCTTCTTTCGAGGGTAACTTTCTTTTTTATTTCTAAGCAACAATGCACTGCTTAAAATAATGGAAGCGGCAACAGCAATGATATCGTCTTCAATGTCCATTTTTAATTCTCTACGGTAGGTACGCTACGAGCCTTCTACGATACACACAAATACCTTGCGCCCAATGCCAACATGTTGGCGAAGTGAATGCGCGCAGTACGCACAGCGTGTCACATCACCAACGTTGGCGAGACGTTGGCACTGCGTGTGGGGGCACCTTAAGAGCAATACAATCTATTTTATAAGCCACCCTATAACAAACACAAAGATTTCAGGATAAATTTCCTAAAATCCCCGATGGTAAACGATGGTAAGTAATCAGCGTTTTTTATTACATGAGGACAGAGACCGCGTATAATTTTGGTTATGGAGAGCCGATGGTAGTAAGCAATTAATTAGGATTACTTTCACAGTAAGGCTACAAGTCAGAAAAAACTTTGATAACCGGTTGCACAAAGATAAATTACCTCTGAAGCATCGATAGAACATTACAATTTGTATGTTATGTATTTTAAAACTATTTTTTGGCCTAAATAAATGCTTTGATATTTAAAAATATAGCCGAGAAGTTTTAGACCAAAATTCGTTTATTTTATACACGGGCGTCACACTCCAGGGCCAATAATATTAGTAGATAGAATTATAAAATTATTATGTACTTGCTATAATACACCGCGGAGAAGTTAGCGATGAAAGACAGCCATAACTTTTTTTTTCGAATTTTGTTATGAAACATATATCAAATGATAGGGGTGCTCAAGTACTATATGCCAGAGTTTTGCTCCAAAAATTCATCAAACCGTGTTGTCGGAAATTTGATTTATTTCTGTACATGTCACCTTATAAGAGCACTTGTCATCTCAATAAAGACGTGCACATAATTCTTTGCAATAACCACTTACTGATGATACTGATGATGACATACTGATGAACCTCCACAAAATTATAAAAGAAGTATGAGAGCAAGAAGAGATGCCAAATGCCTGGAAGCAGGCTCTGATATGTCCGGTGCATAAAAAAGGAGATTATGGAACCTGTACAAACTATAGGGGTATAGCACTTGTGGACGTTGTCTCTAAAATACTGGCCATGGCGCTGAAAACTAGGCTCAATGATAACGTGGAAATGCAGATAGGCGAGTACCAATGTGGTTTTCGGAAAAATCGATCCGTGACAGACCAAGTATTTGTTCTGAAGCAGATAATGGATAATAGCATGGACCAACACCTGCCGCTACACATGGTATTTATCGACTTCAAGCAAGCTTACGACACAGTGAAAAGGGAAGAGCTGTTTCACTCAATGAGAGAACTTGGTGTGCCGAATAAGTTGGTACATCTCGACAAGATGACGTTAAAGAACACGTACTAGAAGGTACTGGTCAGCGGGCATGTTTCAGAGAAGTTTGCAGTCAATAAGGGTTTACGACAGGGCCGGGCGGTACACTGTCCACCACACTGTTTAATATAGTCCTAGAGACAGTAGTAAGAGCAAGCGGAATAAGAACGAAAGAGACCATTTACAACCAAACAGCGCAGATTATGGCCTATGCAGACGATATTGTAATTTTAGCGAGAACAAGAGATAGTCTGGTGACAGCAGTGAAAAGCATAGAGAATGAAGCCAAAAGTAGGGGCCTCAGAATCAACGAGCAAAAAAACAAAATATCTAGTGCTCCAAATAGGAATGAGTGGGCGGCGGGAGAAGGAGTTGATGGTTGAGTCGGAGGACGGAACAACCGAATACAGATTGGAACGAGTGGAGGCATTTACTTATCTGGGAATAACGGTGAGCAGCAGGAGTGAGGAAAGGACGGAGGTGGAGGAAAGAATAGCCAAGGGCAACAAGTGTCTGGGATCCCTCAGAACCATATTTGATGCCAGTAATGTGTCGAGGAGGACAAAAGTCAGAGTGTACCAAACAGTTGTGAGGCCTGTGGTGACACACGGGGGGGGGGGGAATTGTGGAAGCTAAACCAGAGAGAGAAAGATGTACTTGAGGTGTGGGAAAGGAGGGTGTTGAGGAGAATTTATGGCGGTGCAAGGGAGGGTGAGCTGTGGACGAGACGAACAAATGGTGAATTAAGGGATTTATACGGGCATCCAAGTGTGACGGCTGTGGTGAGGGCTCAGAGAGTGCGGTGGCTCGGGCATGTAGCGAGGATGAGAATAGAAAGAACGCCAAAACAAGTGTTGTGCGGTGGCATCACGGGTGGTAGAAGAAGAGGAAGGCCGAGAACAGACTGATTGGAGGCAGTGGAGAGAGACCTGGAAGAGTTGGAAGTGAACGATTGGAGGAAGTTGGCAGCCAACAAGGAGGAATGGAGAAGAATGTGCAACCAAGCCATGGGCCTGCTTGGCCTGCAGTGCTGATTTATGTATATGTATGTAACCACATAGAGAACCACGTGTTACAAATTCCGAAACCGCATAAAATTCTGCATCCAATAATGGTAATGGAAAGGTACTACCCCTAATATCACCTACCTCTATACGACTATAATACAAGAAATCGGCGAGTCGTTCGACTAAGAAATGCTATTAATGAAATTAACCCACGTTAAAATTTTTGCATAACTTCCCTAAGTACGTCAAATTATAGGCAATTAAATGCACTATTTACGCTCGGAGTTTTGCTCCATGGCGAACAACCCTTAAATGACGACAATATTTGTATTCTACCGTTCCCGCCGGCAAGCATACGTCGGTTGGTTGTTGCAAGAAAATGTGTATAACTTTTGTAAATATTATTACATGACTTTCTGTCATATATCAAATTGTAGGTCTTTTAATTACCTGTACAATTTGATATATGATAGAAAGCTATGCAACAATATTTTAAAAAGTTATACACATTTTCCTGCAACAACCAACCGACATATGTTTGCCGGCACGGGTGGTTTCATACGGACATTATCGTTATTTAAGGGTTGTTCGTCGTGGAGCAAAACTCCGAGCGGCGATGGGTGCAAAGCCGTTTTAGTTACCTACACTTTGATATATGATAGAAAGTTATGCATTAATTTTTGCAAAAGTTATAAACATTTTCTTGCAACAACCAACATATGCTTGCCGGCGGGAACGGATATTATCGTCATTTAAGGGTTGTTCGCCGTGGAGCAAAACTCCGAGCGTTCAAGGGTAAATAGTTAATTTAATCGCCTATAATTTGACGTACTTAGGCAAGTTATGCAATAATTTTGTGAGTTTGTTCATTAATACTATTAATAGCACTTCTTAGTCAAACGGCGCGCCAATTTCTTATATTATAGTCATATTGGGGTAGGGGTAGGTGATATTAGGTATAGCACCTTTCCAATACCATTATTGGATGCAGAATTTTATGCGCTTTCGGAATTTGTAACAACTAACTACGTGATTATTGCAAAGAGTTATGTGCAATTTTTTATTGATGACAAGTGGTCATATAAAGTGACACGTACTGAAACAAATCATATTTCCGACAACACTGTTTGATTAATTTTGGAGCAAGTCTGGCGAATAGTAGTTAAGCAGCCCTATCACTTGATATATGTTTCATAGCAAAATTCGAAAAAGTTATGGCTAACTTCTCCGCGGATAATACTGCAAAGTTTCAGAATGCATGAGAAAGTTTAAGCAACAGCTTAAACATTGTGTAAGCTTAACTTTTAAAAAAATATACAGGAAGTCGACTGTCAGTTAGCACTTTTCAATTTTATGTCGATTTTGATGCCAATCCTTACGGATGGTTTGGGAGTAGACGTTTTTTGTGTAGTAGTACATGGTTTTCCAGAAAATAAAAATTGTTTTTCTCATCGTCAAATTGGCCCCTCAACTTTCACATTTTGTGTATTGTTTGATCGGATTGGTTTGGAAATCGTTAGAGAGGATTTGGGAGTCCAGTTTCGAGGTTTGGGAGTAATTAGTTTGACCACTAAATAATATAAAAGTATAGTTTTTCAGTTTCCTGGCGGTACTTCGTAACATCAAAAGGAAACTCCCTAACCCTCCCTAAAAAAACATTTTATGAAGATATACGACCAATTTCTGAACAGCAAAGCTCTTAAATACCTTTATTTATTTAAGTTCAATAGGTACATAACCTCAACCTTAGATATTGATTTGCGGTAAAATTATATACTCCCATGCATTAAAAGTGGACTTTTTAATCCCCCGTAACGGTTTATTGCGGAAATTCCACCAATATTATAGGCAACAAATCCAATAAATACATTGGTTCTTCTGTACTCAAACTAAGTTATTGATTTGCGGTCAAATATGAACTCCCTCATCATAGTAGACTGCTAACTATATTCAAACGGTTTGCGAGGAATGCCTAAAATGTGTCGCAACACAGCTGATACTGTACACACAGCAAAGTATATTCTCAAAACGTGAGAAAATTACATGCTTGCGGCTATTGCTTTAGATGAAAGTTAATATATGCTTGGCTTGAACATTTTCTTTCATTTAAGAATTTTTATACTGAATCAAGTAGATATATTCTCAACTTGAGAAAATATCTACTTGCGGTATAGCACACTAATCATTTACTTGCATCGAAGCACATTGCTTTAAGTGAAGTATTTATTTTTCTATGTGTAACTTTCCACCAAGAAACTAAAAGTGAGGTTATGTACTAACCATTTATATTAGGTCTGTTCGCGGTAACAAAATGTACCGTTTGAACCATTGGAAAGAGAGCAATACAACTTCTCGCTATGATTACCCTACTCTTCTCACAATGATACATCTGCTACATGGTAACCAACGGTTTTCAAACGGTCATTTCCGTTACGTGAAGTATTTATATTTCTATGTGTAACTTTCCGCCAAGAAACTAAAAGTGAGGTTATGTACTAAACATTTATATTAGCTTAGACCATCTATAATTAGACGGAGTACGGCCTATCCCAATGCATTGGCTTGTTTTGGCCTAACATACCTTGGTCAATAAGGTCGAATTTCGTACAGATTCTCGTGCACATTGTGCGCGCATGCGCACAGAACCTAGATACCGCCATTATTTTGAACATTTGTTTACATCGAGGTTTTTTTTTTTTTTTTTTGTTGCCGTGAGCGTTGGCTGAGGGTTGGGGTGCCCTAGCACTGCAGCCATGTGGCTTGTTGTACTGCCGCCGCCCAGGTAGTTAATCGAAGATCTTCGTCCAGTAAATAAGGCTGAGGAGTCTTCCGATTAAATTTTCTTTTGGGAAGTTGGTTGAGGGGTTTCCTCTTCCAAGGTTTGCTTCCCTCCAGGAGGTCAATGCTAAGCATTCGAATAGAACATGAGAGGCGTCTTCCTCCTCTTCGTTGCAGAGTCTGCACACAGGTTCTTCTTTCAGAATTTGTAGGGTGTGCAGGTGCTTCCTGAGGCTGCAGTGTCCGGTTATAAGTCCAGTCACCATCCTTAGGTTATTCCTACTGAGTTTGATCACTTCAGCGGCTATATGTCTTGAGGGTTTTTTCAACAGTATCTTACTATGTCTGTGCCCTGTCAAGTTTTCCCAGCGATCGATGTGTTTCCTGATAGCCCACTCTCGCACGTCTGATTTGATCACACACTTTGATATGCCTATCATTGGTTCCGGTCCAATGCATGGTCTACTTGATCCCTTTTTAGCCAGTTTGTCGGCTTTTTCATTGCCTCTCTCCCCTTATGTCCTGGCATCCACTGCAGGGTTACAGTGTTTGCTTCTGCCAGTCTTGTTAGGTTTTGGAGGCATTCCCAGGTGATTCTGGATTGGATTTTGTAGCTATTCAGCGCCGTAAGGGCTGCTTGGCTGTCGGAGTATATTAGGATTTTTTGCCTTTTGTACCTCCTTTGTAAGTTTTCCAATGCGCATTGGTTTATCGCAAAGATCTCGGTCTGGTATGCTGTTGCCAGCGCCCCCAAGGAGAGACTTATCTCACATCTGGGGGATAGACTGTATATCCCTGCGCCCGATCCATCTACCCTTTTGGACCCGTCTGTGTACCAGGTCAGGGTTCCTGGCTTTTTTGTGTTTTCTCCTAGTTCCCTTCCAATTTTTATTTGGAAGGTCTTATTCACGGAGTATTGTGGTGTCATGCAATCGCTTCCCATGTTTAATGTTGGTTTTGGGATTGTTTGAACAATTCTGGAGTGTTTCCCATTTGGGTGCCAGTTACCGTTCAGTTGTAGACTATAAGCCCCTAGCCTCGCTTCCACTTTAATGATGATGTCCAGTGGTTGGAGGTTTAGCAGGGTTCCATAGAGGCCGTCGGTGTACTGCCCATGGCGCCAGTTATGCATAGGCATGCTAGCCGCTGTACTCTCGAGAGAGCTGTCTGGGCAGTATTCTGTTCTACTTTTGGCCACCAGACGGTGCATCCGTAGGTGATCATGGGTTTTACTACCGCGTTATAAAGCCATAGCATCATTTCCGGTTTGAGTCCCCATGTCTTTCCGAGTGCCTGTTTGGTTGTCATTAAGATCCTTTTGGCTCTGTCGGTTATGTGTTTGAGTTGTCGGTTCCAAGTGAGTTTTGAGTCCAGGTATATCCCTAGGAATTTAACCTCACTGGTAAGTTGGAGTGACTGGTTAAAGAAGGAAGGAGGTTTCAGCCCTTCCATTTTCCTTCTCTTCGTAAAGGCAATCAGTGCGGTTTTGGATGGGTTTACGTTCAATCCCACTTTCCCGCACCAGGTTTCTACCTTTTTTAGGGCGCTGGTCATGAGCCCTGATATCGTAGATGGATGCTTTCCCTTGATGAGAATAACGATGTCATCCGCATACCCTTGGGCGTAGTATCCATTATCGTTTAGTAGCCTTAGAAGCTCATCCACGACCATATCCCAGAGTAAGGGAAATAGAACTCCTCCTTGTGGGCATCCCCCCTTGGCCATTATGGCATCCCCCTTGGACATCGAGGTTATGAGTTTGTTTACCTATGGAGATGCATGCAGATGCATGTAGATGGTAACCTTGGATGGTTAAGAAGGCAACAATGGGGCGAAACTGCTGTTTTTGTAAAAAGGCAGCATCAAAAAATATAACGTGTCACAGGTATGACCTTTATTACCGCAATACAGTAATATTAAATTATAATATATACCTTCTCGTAGATTTCCAATAGTTCAGGACTCAAAACAAGCTCGGATTGAAGCTATACCTATAAAAATTTGGGTTTTTAAAACAACTGTGTTGTGTTCAAGACACTTTTCTAATAGCGATTATAAACTGGGAAAGACGGAAGACCATATCACTCCTGTAGTGCGGTGTCAAGTATTTTTGTTATGAGTGACCTACCAAATGAAAATACGGACACAACTATCTGTACTAATAAGTGATGCAGAAGATGCAGCAGAGACTAGTGGACACACAGAGTCAACAATCACTGCCACGACTACGAGGTTTGAACGTGTCACACAGCGCAACACCAACGGAACATTCTTCAGCACCGCCAAAAAAATGAGAAACTTTATGTAATATGTAACTTTTATTGTTTTAGGTATATTTTAACGTTATTTTATTGTAGGTACAATCCTCGATATATGGGTGATATACATAGTTCAGATTTATCTTCGCCTCCTCAAGCACGGGCAATTTTAGCATTAGCAAGAACTACTATAAGCCAGAAAACTGCTCGAATTCGCCAATTGTATCGTTACAAGATGCGATTAAGACAAAAACTGTGCAATTTATCACCATTAATGGAGCATTATTTGTGTTATTAGAATTCTGAAAAAAATAGTTCAAATTTCTTACTCCAAGACCATTTTGTTTAAAAACCAGTAGTTAAATTTGGTTCAAATAAAATATTTTCCTATTATAAGTTGCATTTTGCTTGTAGTTTATTCCCCATATTCCTATTAAAGAAAATAAACAAACATGTACAGAAGGAAATAAAATCTTATACGTGAGAATACATTTTGTCCAAACCTATAAAAAAAGTGGATTCTGTTGCTACTATATAAAAGTTGAAAAAAATGTCACTCAAAAAGATTTTTGCAGAGAACTGGAATAGCGAATTAATTGCTTTTGGATGGCTTAATTGCTTTTTTTCACAAATGACACAATTATAACAGGTACTACAAATTTAGGTACATTCAAAAATTCTTAAAAAATTCTTCAAATTTTTTTATTTTGTGAGGTTAGATCTACACTACACCATTCACGCCATACGCGACTGCCTAATTCAAATTTGACATATAGCCGCCAGTTTAATCTGACCGCTCATTGGTGCGTTACATTGGGAACGAGACTATGTACGACCTTCGACCTTATTATCTTTGGCCACAAACAAAGCCCGGCACGCTCCCTCTAGTCATATAAGCTCGATGTATATTAGGTCTGTTCGCGGTAACAAAATGTACCGTTTGAACCATTGGAAAGAGAGCAATACAACTTCTCGCTATGATTACCCTACTCTTCTCACAATGATACATCTGCTACATGGTAACCAATGGTTTTCAAACGGTCATTTCCGTTACCGCGAACAGACCTATTATTTTGGGGTCAAACTAATTACTCTCAAACTAAAGACTAGACCGACACTCGGAAAATGAACCACGTTCCGAGAGTGAGATAGAGGCCTAAACCGAGTTAAAGGGATTCGTGTGTACTACATGGCATAGGCACTAGGTAGCCGTTCAAGGCCCCTGAGAAAAAACATCTTATAGTCTTTAATCTTTCGCATAACCTCGAAACTGGACTCCCTTATCCTTAACCATTGCCAAACCAACCCAATCAAAAAATACACAAAATGTGAAAGTTGGGGGCCAACTTGACGGTATCAAAAACAAATTTGTTTTCTGGAACACAAAAAAAAATCAATTCAGATTGAAACTGTTAAAAAATACATTTTCGTATTCTTGATTTTTTGTCTTGATTAAAATTTCTCGCCGTACATGAACAATCTTTGTGTCGCATTAATAGTCTCCGTAGACAATTGGCGTCCTGTAGTATAATGTAATCGAATGAATAAGCATGTTGGAACTCGTCTGAAGGGCAGGGCAACAAGGTAGGGCCGTGGTAGACGCCTATGCTAAGCTCTCTCTCTAGTTTTGTCTTTGTCTTGAACCAGAAGACAGGAAGTAACCAAACGAAGCGAATAAATCGCACTGTATGTTTATTCATAAAACTGGCGGGCGGTGGTCGTATTTAACCCCGTTTTCCGTTTAGATAAAACGCCGCTGACCGACGAGACGCATACGGTCGACGCCGTTTAATGTCGGTTAACAAGTTTCCATGTTGGACTAGCACAACGGCAGCAAAAAAAAATGGTGACAAACGGGTCCAGAAACTTATGTGTGGCATGTGTCGCGAGCCACATTCGGTTCTAGAGTTTCAGCCTTTCATTGCAACCGGGTTATTGCAAAATTATACGCGATGTTGCTGCTGCTAGCTTTAGTTGGATTCTATTGAAGGCAAGACCAGCTTACGAAGGAATTAAGAGGAGAAAAAATAAGGCGAGGAAATGACAATGTTAGGTCAACATCGGTGCTTTATTATAGTGTCGCACCTTATTATATTACACACAATAGTTACTTATGTACCAAGGGCATTAGACGGATGTTTATGCCTCAAGGGTGACAGTCGCCCGAGGGTATAAACATCAAGTAATGCCCGAGGTACATACAAAATTGTATGTCTTACAATGGTTTTGTTCCTCCGTTTGAATAATTTTAATAAATATTTTGACGTTATCAAGTGACTTGCATATCTACGGCGTTGAGCAATACAAACAATACGAAGATGAGTGGCAACACAAACAATACGGAGATGAGTGACAATACAAACAAATAAATTGCAAACAGATTACTTAGCTTATTAAATTATTTCGTGACCGAAAAATTAATGTATCGGAAAATGTTTCTGAGGAAATCGTCAGAAAAGCAGAGCGAGGGGTAGAAAATTTGGTTCCCTCACAATCAAGAACTCTATACGAGTTCAAATATAAGAACTTTATATATTGCCTAGCCCGCAACAACACACAAATAATTAATTAAATTGTTCTGTTGGGATACTTTCAGGAAATGGTATATTTAGCATAATTTTTAATATTTTGTCATTACAATTTGATTTGTTTTTTTTTAGTCTGAGTCGTCTTTTCCCAAACACGCTTTGGTCAAGATATTCTATGCTTAAAAAATTGCACTTTTAAACAAGAAGATTGATGTTAGCGTGTATCCTAAACTGACGGCGTTTTTAAAAAGCGGTTCTAAAGGATATGAGCCGAAAAAATCCAATGTGCAGAGAAGAGGTGCAAAAATTTGTTCGTGATACTCCTAACTGAGAATATTTGTTAGTGACAGTGGCTTTGCTATTTGGTGTTTTTGGTGGTTGCCGCCACCGTCAACAATTGGTGGACATGGTTGTGGATAATGTGGAATACAAGGAAGAAGTAATTGTGGTTGCAATTCCACAGACTAAAACAGATAAATGAATATGTCGCGTTGCGCCCAAAGCAATCCAGAGTACGCAGATACTTTTTAAAGTACACAAACGGGTTCATGTACTTCGCAACCTGTTGGAAAAAATTATTTTCGAGAAAATACCATCAACTATAGCAAGGTATTTAGAGTTTAAAGATCCCGAAAATTATACTGGACAATGCATAAGGCGTACATCGGCTACATTACTGGCAGATGCCGGCACCAGCATGACGACTTAAAAACACATGGAGGTTAGAGAAGTTCATCAGTAGCGGAGGGGTATTTGGAGGACAGTATGGAAAGAAAAATAAGGTTGCAACACTTATTGTAGGAGCTGGAGAGCCCTCCAATATTATGTCAACTTCTAGTAATTCTGTACATACAAATAGTTCTGTGTCTTTTTCTGGAGCAAGTAGTAGTTTTTCCAGTACATTTGCAATTTGCTCAAT
Organism: Aphodius sticticus; assembly: GCA_963966075.1. Taxonomy (NCBI): domain Eukaryota; kingdom Metazoa; phylum Arthropoda; class Insecta; order Coleoptera; family Scarabaeidae; genus Aphodius; species Aphodius sticticus. The sequence goes on from OZ014506.1 coordinate 54,896,498, forward strand.
TATTGTAAATGAGAAAAAATGAAAAAAGTATTTGATGGTTAATAAATATTGTGAATCTTTTCCATGAGTTTTTTTTTGTCGAACGTATACATAACCTATCATTACTTATCTACTTATATGGGCCGTCGCGTCGAGAGAAGTGCACAAATATAACCATAGCTTTCAAATGTGGATTTTAAAAACATCGTTTGTTTATCGTTTATTGGGGTAAAGAGCTAATGCTTTTGATATTGAAAATATGTCCACTATAGTTTTATTACTCAAGATTGAATAATAATAATAAAATTACAATTGAGTAACAATGCAAACAATTCGGAGTTGAGTGACAATGCAGACAATTAATTGTCAAACAGAATAAACTTAATCGCCAATAATTGACATTTAACCATGGCAATCCTTTATGCCCTAGGCATAAAGAATCGTTATCGCCCTAGGGCGCAAAAAGAAGCTGCTTTCGTCCCGGTATCTAAGATGTAAAATGTCACTTTATGATCATGTAGGACATAAAAACTAATTTCTGTGGCTATAACTTCAATTTCGGAGAAAAAATACATTTAATCCGTTGTTAAATTCATATGATAAAAATTAAACTATTTAAGTATACCGGGTGACCCACTCCATAGATACTCCGGATTTTTTAATTTATGACGCTGGACGAATGACATTTTGAAAAGTGCTATTAGACAAAAATGCATTTTTTTGGGATAAGCTTGAGGCTAGTATGACTTTCGTTTTCCGGTAATAAATCAATTTTAAATGGCAATTTATTATATGTGTGATATTTTCAATCAGCATGACATTCAGAACACAAAAACATATCGATCGTCAATGTTTATCACCAAGGCAACGAAACCATCTTTTTTTATTAATCTAGGTGCCTATGAAATAATGAAAATAATCAATATATAGTTAATAGTAAATGGTGATATAAAGGCGGGACGTAAATGTAATAAATATAAAAATAATTACAACTTCAACCTGGATTTGAACCAGGGACCTTTGTGTTGCTAGCACAATGCTCTCACCAACGGACATATGACATATGTTAGGGAAACTTGTCATATCAAGGAAAGGAAGTAGTAAACACTGCCAAACCTAACCCATCATTACACCTATCAAATGTCATCTACATGACTTAGGGTTTACACCAGTAATGTAATTTAAAGTCAATTACTGAACGTGAAATATAACTAGATATGAATATACGGATATACCATATCATACGGACTTACCGTAATGATGAAATAATCAATGTATAGTAAATGGTGATATACAGGCGGGACGTAAATGTTAAATAAATTAAAAATTACAGCATCAACCTGGATTTGAACCAGGGACCTTTGTGTTGCTAGCACAATGCTCTCACCAACTGAGCTATTGGGACATATGACATATGTTACGGAAACTTGTCATATCAAGGAAAGGAAGTAGTAAACCAAACCGAACCCATCATTACACCTATCAAATGTCATCTACATGACGTAGGGTTCACACCAGAAATGTAATTTAAAGACAATTACTGGAGCCCACTCTGTTCACACTCTGTTCAACAGAGCCGAGAAGGTGTGCGACTCCAGCACCTTGGACGACGAACGGAAACACTTGGAGTGGGCCCTACGTCAGAATGGATACACCAAGGCCCGTATGCATAGTCGATCTCCGGCGACTCTCCGAGCTCTTTCCGTCCGCCAGTTCTAAAATGCAGCGCAGACACAATCGCCAAGAAAATCCCGCAGGCGGACTGCAAAATTTTCTGGAGATTCGCTGGAGGTGGTCAGTACCATCTCCGGAGATTCTCCAGCAATAGTCCGGTCATTATAAATTTTTGATGTACGTTGTATTCGGAAGATTAATTACAGTTGATGACATTTACTATCAAAATGATTTGGGAACCTATACGAGAAAATATACGGTTAATTTAGTAAGTTAATTCAATTAATTTTTGACGATTCACGTCAACCAATCGTTTGACATTAGAACGGTCATGTCAACCGACAATTAACCAAACAATCGTTTGATATTAGAATGGACAGCACACCGCCGGCGATTTGCCAGAGTGGAGAACGGAGGGAGATCGACTAAGCATACAATTTTATGTCCTGTAGCCACGCCAGCAGGTTTGCCGGAGGTTCGCCGAAAAAACTACAGCAATACAGCATACGGGCCCACGTCTGACATACTTGGTGTCACACAAAGAAAACCGCAAGTCTCAGAGGAGCGGCAAGAGTCAAAGGGGTTCGCTTGCTTACCATACGTAAGTGGGGTATCAGAAAGAATCGGTAGATTACTGAAGAAATCGGGTATCACGGTAAGGTACAGAGCACCAGCAAAGGTAAAGGATCTTTTGCCTAACCCAAAGGATATCACACCACCACTGAAGAACGAAGGGGTTTACAAGATAACATGTGAGTGTGGAACATGCTATGTAGGACAGACAGGACGAAGTATCGAATGTCGAGTCAAGGAGCACAGTAGAGACACCCGGCTACGCAAGATTCAACAGTCCGCTGTTGCTCAACACTGCCACGAGTCGGGACACACAATGAATTTCGATGACGTGAAGATTTTGGCAAGGGTGGGTAATTAATTATCATCGAAGGCTTATTAGAGAAGCCATCGAAATTTACAAACATCCTGACAACATCAATCGCGAGGACGGTACTGACATTAGTAGGGTCTGGAAATCGATCCTAACGCGATCAGGTGGAAATGCACATAGGAGCGGTAGCTCCAGATGTGCGCAGTGAGGTGTAAATTTAGGTATAGGTATAAGGGAGATTTTCTTGGTAGGTCTTCAGTATTCAGTTAGCTTTGAAGAAGCGAGCAACATGGTTCGCGAAACGTCAGCATTTACAAATCTTGACACACGGCATAACCCGGAAACAGTTTATTTTCTAAATGATTCTGGCCGTGAAAGCCTACGTACTTACTAAGAGTATATTATAACCACCTACCGTTATCTATAAAGACTCTAATCAGGGATTCCAAGGTTCGACCACGAAAACTAACGCGTTTTATTTCACTGAAGACAATTTTTTATTTGTAAAATTTAATAATTAATTGCTTCATTATTTATACTCTAGAATTGTTCCTGTGTTTTGTTTCGCGTGTTCTTTATCTTTTGGTTTAATGAATAAAAAGATTATTTATTTATTTAAATACTTAATATTTTGCTGAAAATCGTAGCGTGGAAATGTCGTTGAAAGCATGTAAATAAAAAGAAGAGCAAATAAAGAAATAAATGATGCGTTCATGATCAAAGTAAGTGTAGTGTGAACTATCCTAATATCAAAATTTGACAGTTTATTTAATTATTTCTTTAACCAAATGGTGTGTAAGACACCCTGAAGGTGCGTATACATGTGGGTGTCTGCAAGCGTGTGTGTATGTGTGTGTGGTTTACTTGGAAAACGGAAGTGATTGGTCGGCCTAAACACAGGGAACCTAGAGTCTTCCAGTAGTGTAGATACGCATCGTTAGACCCCACTGCCCGCCGTCCGTCGACAACATCCTCTCGCGGATCAAGTGTCCGTCCTATTATCGTGATTGCTCGTCCTGCCCCTAATCTCATTTATGGCTTCTTGAGCAAATCGGAAGAAGAGAGTAGAAGAGAATATCAGCGCTCGCCCCCGGTTAATAAAGAATAAAAAACACGGCATTTCTCTCTCAAATAAAAAGAAGGATAACTTATATCTTTAGAATAAAATATTATCGTCGACTTATTAACTTAAACATTCATTCACAGGCAAAAACGCGGCCACGACATATTTGGTTTTTTTTTTATAATTTTTAATAATAAACGTATTTTATTGTACTTGTGTATCATTTCGGAACCAATTTCTAAATAACGTTAGGCGGAAATTGTTTTCACTTTGTGCTTTGCCATGGTGCGGGAGAAAAGTGTCAAAGGGCACGGGACGAGGGGTGGCACGACCTGCCGCTGACAGCCCCGCTCCTGTAGTAGTACATAAAGCGGCAAAACCCCCGATTACCTGTCCGTGTTTCCCGCCTCACTAGTAATTATAAAAATAACTACCCACAAGGGAGCGAGCAACTCCTTTTACAAGGGCGAACCCCCATCGAAAAACAAAACCCAACCCTTTAACGATCTTCATTCCCCGGAATAGGGTTTATACAAAAACCGAGAAACCGGTTTCCGAATTTTTGCTGTCAATAAAAAACGTAAAATGTGTTAATATTTCTCATATTCTAGATACTTATAACTTTAAATATATAATAGATGAAATAGAAAAATCTGATGTGGTCAGGCACATGACTTTATCATTACTATACAGCATTGTCAAACGCTGATCATCTGACAACACTGTCAATAGAATCAAAATATCTGTCAAATCCAGGCAAACTAGTTGTACTGCAGATACGAGCGATCTCGACCAAATAGAATGTTTTAATGTGTGTAGTTGGATTAACGCTGCCGGTTCGAATAAGACTGCTAACACTTCACTAAACTATTTATTGTATAATGATATACATCATGTACAGAGCGCTGCGCGACAACAGAGTCAACTATGCTATGAATGAATTTCATAGTTAAAGTTTGCTCATGCAGCTAAAGGATTAATTTTACCAAAAAAAATCATAGACATATATTATACAAAATTTGCTCTACTTTAATTTCAGTGGCGGTTCGCGTGTAGGCACTGTGGAACTGCAGCACCCCCTATTATTTCCACTTAATATTAGGAATAATATTTAATATAATGAGGCTTGTTTCCTTTAATTCTTTCTTTATACTTGTACAAAGTATAATCCTTAATGTCAGTAGCCATCCCCCAGTTTAAGAAAAAGATTAAAAAATCGTTGTATGGAACTGTGATCTGTACAGTTCCAGTAGGCGAGGTGTTTGGCTGTTCTGCGCATGCCCACGTAGGAAGCTGCACGCGAGGCAGGGGCCTGTTATGGATACAGAGAGCACTGTTGTCCCCGCAGTGCCGACCGTGCCGACCCTCGGCTGGCGGAAGGTAGTTCTAAAAACTGCGGATGGCATAACAAAAGTCAATACGTATTTTACAACAATTGCAGTGCTTTCAATATGTGGTAGTTGTAAATGAATAATTATTATGTTGGTATATATGTGAAAATTCGAATATGTTCTTTTAGTTTTTGTATTATTTTCTATAGCCGATATCCGTCCGACATTTATATTAGACATGTGTTGACCACGACCGAAGTACGACGTATAAATTAAATTGTAATAGAGTGCCTGGGTATTGAAAGAATAAAGAGTTAAGTTGAATTGTAAAGTTGTTTTACTGGAACTAGACAAGGGAATACATTACATTTTGGCGACGAGCGGGAGAAGCGAGAAATTAATATCACGTGCGAAGACGAAAGAAAAAAGAAGAAATGCCGCAAGTAAGTCCAGTTGTACTTATTAATAATGGATTCCAACAATTTAATATGGAAAATGACGACTGGGAGGTGTGGATTGAACGGTTAGAACAGTATTTTATTGCCAACGACGTGGAAGATAAGAAGAAATCAAGTATATTACTAACACTGCTCAGTAATAATGCGTATATGTTGCTCCGCGATCTAGCAACTCCGAAGAAGCCAGCTGAATTAAAAGTAAATGAAATTAAGCAAATATTGGGAGGCCATTTGAAACCGAAACCATCTGAAGTTACCGAGAGATACAAATTCAAGGAAAGAAGACAGCTAGCTGGTGAGTCAATTACAGAGTACATAGCAATATTGAAAAAGATATCGTTATATTGTAATTTCGAGAACCTAGAAAATAATTTAAGAGACCAGTTAGTCTGTGGAGTTCGTGATGAGTCAATTAAGAAGCGTTTATTAAGTGATCCCGATTTAAACTACAAAAAGGCGATAAATTTAGCGACATCATTGGAAAACACAAATCGAGACGTAGAAGAAATGAAGGAGGGATTTAAAAGAAGTTTTAACATAAACTACAACTCAAGCATGCACAGCAAAGCAAAAGGAGGAGGAAGAGTCAGTTCCGGTGGAAAAACGTGCTATTGTTGCGGAGGAATCAATCATTTAGCGTCGGCATGCTACTTCAAAAGCTACGTATGCAGAAAATGCGGAAAAAGTGGTCATTTGGCAAGGGTGTGTAGAAGTAATCCAGGAATAATGGTACAACAAGGCAAGTTTGGTCAAACGGAGAAAGGACAGCGAGGAAAAGGCGGTTCCAGAGGTCAGTACAGTCAAGGTCAACGGGGATGGAGCCAGTCCAGCCAACCAATGTATGATAAGAGAACACGAGACGACTCACGAGGTGCAACTTTCAATCAAGGAAGAGACTACCGATACAGGGCGCAGAATTTTCATAATTTGGAACTGGAAGATCATAATAATACGGTGGAGTATCAAGCTAATAGTTTTGAACCTTTATTTGTGATTGATTCAAATTCTGAATGTATAATAAAACCAATTAAGTTAGATGTAGAAGTTGAAAGACAAATAATGACATTTGAAATTGATACAGGATCAAGTATAGCTGCAATTAGTGAAAATTTATATTTAGAAAAGTTTAGTCATTTAAAATTGTCTGATTCGGATTTTGTATTTAAGAGTTATTCAGGTCAAATTATAAAGGCAATAGGAAATATTCACGTGAATGTTACTTATAAGAATATAAACAAAATTCTAAAACTTTTTATTTTTAGTAATGGAGGACCTCCACTTCTCGGACGTCAGTGGATGCATGAGTTGGGATTGGCTGTTCACAATCTATCAACGGAAACAATGACAGAGCGGTTAATTAAGCAGTTTCCAGAGTTTTTTTCGGAAAGTCTTGGTTTGTATAATAAGAATACATTGCAATTAACATTAGTTGATGATAGTAAACCAATATTTTATAGACCGTTCGCACTGCCATTTCCACTTAAGAACAAAGTTAGTGATGAGCTAGATAGATTAGTTAATTTAGGAGTTTTAAAGTCAGTAGAACATTCAAATTGGGGAACTCCTATAGTACCCATTATAAAAAGTGACAAATCATTAAGAATTACAGGAAACTTTAAATTGACAGTAAATAAATATTTGAAAACAGATAGGTATCCAGTTCCCAGAATTTCAGATCTCTTAGCTACTTTAAATAATGCCAAATATTTTTCTAAATTAGATATATCTCATGCTTACAATCAAATACAAATTGCAGATAACAGCAAAGAATTATTAACAATTTCCACACATAAAGGTTTATATGAGTATCAACGGTTAGTTTATGGAATATCTAGTGGACCAGGGTGGTTTCAGAGAGAAATGGAAAAATTAGTTCAGGGCATTCCGGGAGTAGTTGTTTTTATTGATGATATTTTAATTTCTGGGGAAAGTAGAGATGTGGTTTATAATAGAACTTTGGAAGTGTTGAAAAGAATTAGAAGTTGTGGGTTAACACTGAACAAAAGCAAGTGTTCGTTTTTTAAAAATGAAATAAATTTTTTGGGTCATCATCTAGATAAAAACGGTGTACACATGGACAACTCTAAAATTGAAGCAGTACTTAATGCTCCAGTTCCTACAAATATTAAACAATTGCAAGGTGTATTAGGAATGATAAATTACTATGGTAAATTTCTAAAAAATATTTCGATAATATTAAAGCCATTATATTGTTTATTGGGGAAAGATGTTCCGTGGTTATGGACTGATGAATGTACAAATGCATTTAATCAGATTAAACAAATTATGAGTACCGAACCATATTTAGTACATTATAATCCTGATTTAAAATTGAGATTAACTTGTGATGCGTCAAGTTATGGCATAGGAGCTGTTTTGAGTCACGTTATGTTAGATGGAAAAGAAAAACCAGTTGCATATGCTTCTCGAACGTTAAATAAAAGCGAGATTAATTACTCACAACTTGATAAAGAAGCATTAGCGATCGTGTTTGGCGTGAAACAGTTTCATCAATATTTGTTTTCTAATAGATTTGATTTAATTACGGATAATAAGCCATTAGTGTATTTGTTTGGTTCAAAAAAGGGTATACCACCGATGGTTGCCGGAAGATTACAAAGATGGTCAGTAATTTTATCTGGTTACGATTTTGAAATAAAGTATATCGAATCTAATAAAAATGCAGCAGATGGACTATCTAGAGTTCCTTTAATAAAAAATGTCCAGGAAACAATAGAATATGACGAATATTCTTATCTAAATTTTATTTCATCTGATGTTCCGATGTTATCAGTAAAAGAAATCGCGGTAGAAACCAGAAGAGATCCCATATTAAGTAAAGTAATGTATAAAGTGTTAAATGGTTGGTTAGATGATTATACGAAGGATGAAAGAATGAAACCATATTATTTTAGAAGAAATGAATTAACGGTAGAGCAAAATTGTCTTATGTGGGGATACAGGGTAATTATTCCATTGAAATTAAGGGAAAGGTTATTAAAAGAATTACATTCAACCCACATGGGAATTGTTAAAACAAAAATGTTGGCAAGGTCTTACGTATGGTGGCCTAAGATTGATAATCAAATCGAAACAATGGTAAAGTCATGTGATATATGCATTCAACATCAAGATAATCCTTCTAAAACGATTTTGCAAGGATGGAATTGGCCATCAGGACCAAATTTACGTCTTCATACAGATCTTTTTGGGCCAGTAAAAGGTAAAATGTATTTAATAATATTAGACGCGTATTCTAAATGGTCCGAAGTTTTTGCAATGTCAAATATATCTGCCGAAAAAACAATATCGAAATTTAGAGATTATTTTTCTAGATGGGGTTTACCAATAACTATTATATCAGATAATGGAACACAGTATACTAGTTTAGAATTTCAAAATTTTGTCAAATGTAATGGAATAACACATATTACAACACCTGTATATACACCGCACTGCAACGGAGCTGCAGAAAATTGTGTTAAAACTATTAAAAGAGACGTCAAAAAAATAATTTATTCTGGTAAAAACGTGCATGATGAAATACCTAGATATATGTTTTCATACAGAATTACACCACATTGTACTACAGGCTGTACACCAGCTGAACTGCAATTAGGACGACGATTACGCTCAAGACTTGACATGGTACTACCGAATATAAAAAAATTAGTAAAAGAAAAGCAAGTAGATCAACAAAATTATTATGGCGGGAACAGGTCTAGGTTTAAAAAATTTGAAATAGGACAAACAGTTTATGCAAGAGATTTTGGAATAAATTCTAATAAATGGACAAAGGGAAAAATAATTAAGCATGTAGGAAATGTTATATTTTTAGTAGAAATGGAATGTGGAAAAATTATTAAACGGCATGCAAATCAAATTTTAAATTTTAATGAAGTAGAGACTAAATTCACTAAAGAACTAAACTGTAATGAACATAGCCCGAAGGTTCTGAAAGTTGATGACAGTGAGAACGATGGTCATATTAATTTAAATAATTCCGAAAATAATTCGATGGTAACCGAAAATGCAATGATAACACCACTTACCGAAAAGACTAATGCATATTTAGATGAGATTGAGAACAGCTCATCTGAACAAATGCAACCGAGACGTTCGGAACGGTTGAAATTTAAAAATATGTCAAAATAATGTGTATTTTTTTTTGTATAATTATTTTCATGTAATTGATGTAATTTTAGTTAGAAGATTTTTTTAAAGGGGGAGAAATGTGGTAGTTGTAAATGAATAATTATTATGTTGGTATATATGTGAAAATTCGAATATGTTCTTTTAGTTTTTGTATTATTTTCTATAGCCGATATCCGTCCGACATTTATATTAGACATGTGTTGACCACGACCGAAGTACGACGTATAAATTAAATTGTAATAGAGTGCCTGGGTATTGAAAGAATAAAGAGTTAAGTTGAATTGTAAAGTTGTTTTACTGGAACTAGACAAGGGAATACATTACACAATAGAGAAAAAATTCCTCACTGTCCATCCAGAGACCAAGGACAAAATTAGTGATATTTTCGTGCAAATTAAAACAAGAAGAATTACGCTTGTCTTAAGTTCGTTTGTTTGTTTGCTATTTTTAATCTTGTAATCGATATTTTACCTACTTCCCAATATCCAATCGAGTTGAAATTTTGCATGTGGAAACATTGCCGGTGACAATTCATAAAGGAAAAAAAAACTAAAAATTTTTGGAAATTTTTCAACAATTTTCAAAATTTAACTGTTATTGCGCTTTTTTTTTCATTAAGCGTTGTTTTTAAAAAATGTATTTTTTACATAAATTTATTACTACGCTTATCTTAACTTCACTTGTTTGTTTGTTATGTACAAAACTTGTAATCGATATTTTGCATGTGGACGATTTCTAGTGACAATCCATGAAACAATTTTTAATTTTTAGTACATTCTGTTAAATCGTAGTTTTTAGAAAATGTATTTCTTACATAAATTTATTAATGAATGTAACTGTAACAATTTATGTAAAGTAAATAAGTCCGTTTTTATTCCCTAAATTCTTTTACGATTTCATCAAGTTTCTGAATAAATTTTCTTTTTATACGTTTTTTTTTTCCTTTTACACAATATTTTTGAAACGATGACAAAAAAAATTCTGGAACAGCACCTCCACTAATATTAGCAACAAGCCGCCACTGTTTAATTTATTAATAAGCTATTTTGACGAAATTACGGTTCATTTACAAAATCGTTGAAAAGTGCCAAGAGAAGCCTACAGGTCCTCTGGATTAGAAATGAAACTTCTAGATACGAAGCTTTGTCCCGACCTTTCTCCGGAATCGTCACCACAGAAAACGGGTACACACAGACTAGGGTTGCCAACTGGCCGGTATTTCAGAGTTCCGGCCGGCGGCCGGTAGCGCCACCCGAAAAGCCGGCAAAACCATTTGAAAATCCGCTGCATCGGATCTGGTCGGGTTGAACCGCCATGTGGCGCCACGCTGAGAATATAGTATTTCTCTCTCAGCTATATGAATATATACGATATCATCTATCTCTCTCCGACCTATAGTACCTAATAGTGATTCTATATCTAGTGTTCGGGTCAGTCCTTTGCGAAATACTGTAGTAGCCGGTTCCGATAACACCGAGTGATCATGAGTTCTGACGATGAAAATTCGATGACTCCGCCAGCAAAACGAAAGCGTTCCCGCAATTGTGTATTTAATAAAGAATGGAAACAAGATGAGAGATATCGGGACTGGTTGTATACACAATGCACATGAAAATGTTATTATGGCAAAGTGCGAGGCCGACTTTTCTATTAAGTATGACGAAAACACAAAACTGCAATTAGTTCGCGAAATATGTCTTCCGTAATGACCAATTTTTTTGTAAAAGTAAACTCGGAGGAGGCTGACATGGGTTTAGCTGCCGAAATAGCGTCCGTATTTTATGGAGTAAAACATGGTCTCAGCTACCACTCTAGCGATTGTGGTAAATACCCAATGTTATTTTCTTTAGTTATAAAATAGTATATGTTTCAAGTTTTTATTATTAGACAATTGTATCTAGGTAATTATTAATTATACAGTACATTAATTATGTAAATTGTAATTTAATTGTTTAAATAAAACAGTTAGTTACCTTAAAGTATAGATGTAAAATAAAACAGTAAGCCCATAAAGTATGGAAACGTGTGAAAATCTCTGAAACAGATTGTTATTTTTAAAATCCAATTCAATTTTCAACATTCAATTGTTTGGAGTTTATCGACATTTTTGTGAGATGGTAACTTCATATTTTCTTTCTGATTTTGGTAGATCTTTTAATCCTATTTTCATAAGAAAGTTTTCTAGGAAAGGGCACTTGAACATTGGATTGTCTGCATGGAATATAAAAATGCGTTTTGAAGAGAATTATTTACCCTAAATACAAATTCCGGAATCGCGTTTTCGAAGAATGTGTGGTCAAAATATCAAAAAGAGAGATTTTCATAGAACCCTCAAAAGGCTCTCATCGTAAATTTTAATTTTGTTCTTTCACCTGAAATTTTGATCACAAATATCTTTTTAATATTTTATGTTTTGTTATATTTTTTTTCTCAATGTTTAAGTGGTGTGCGGGCGCTTATACTTAAGAAACAACGACAAGCTGAATGAATAACCAGACGGGATATGCAACTTTCATGCCCTGATTCGTATTCATCAAAAGTTATCAACTGTATTTTTCTCGAACGTTTTCTGATGTATGGTCGTAAAATGTGTACCTATGCTATCATAAAGATAATTAAGAAATGTGTCATAATCAGTAAGAAAAATATGGGGTTGCCATTCAAAGAATTTCTAGTCAAAAACAAATTACTGGTAGCAACTGAATTTGATATAAAAATGTGATTTGATAATTAAAAATCGACATGTCTGTGATTTTTTTAAAGGACACACCGTTTCCAAGATTTTGCCATCTTTCATACTTTGCGCATTCTTTGAGCATTCTTATTTATATACTAAACACCATACAGAACTAAAAATTAGGTCGTGTAAAAATTAAGAATCCATGATTATTT
>OZ014506.1:54911435-54921435 GCA_963966075.1 Aphodius sticticus
AGACACACACAGACACACACAGACACACACAGACACACACAGACACACACAGACACACACAGACACACACAGACACACACAGACACACACAGACACACACAGACACACACAGACACACACAGACACACACAGACACACACAGACACACACAGACACACACAGACACACACAGACACACACAGACACACACAGACACACACAGACACACACAGACACACACAGACACACACAGACACACACAGACACACACAGACACACACAGACACACACAGACACACACAGACACACACAGACACACACAGACACACACAGACACACACAGACACACACAGACACACACAGACACACACAGACACACACAGACACACACAGACACACACAGACACACACAGACACACACAGACACACACAGACACACACAGACACACACAGACACACACAGACACACACAGACACACACAGACACACACAGACACACACAGACACACACAGACACACACAGACACACACAGACACACACAGACACACACAGACACACACAGACACACACAGACACACACAGACACACACAGACACACACAGACACACACAGACACACACAGACACACACAGACACACACAGACACACACAGACACACACAGACACACACAGACACACACAGACACACACAGACACACACAGACACACACAGACACACACAGACACACACAGACACACACAGACACACACAGACACACACAGACACACACAGACACACACAGACACACACAGACACACACAGACACACACAGACACACACAGACACACACAGACACACACAGACACACACAGACACACACAGACACACACAGACACACACAGACACACACAGACACACACAGACACACACAGACACACACAGACACACACAGACACACACAGACACACACAGACACACACAGACACACACAGACACACACAGACACACACAGACACACACAGACACACACAGACACACACAGACACACACAGACACACACAGACACACACAGACACACACAGACACACACAGACACACACAGACACACACAGACACACACAGACACACACAGACACACACAGACACACACAGACACACACAGACACACACAGACACACACAGACACACACAGACACACACAGACACACACAGACACACACAGACACACACAGACACACACAGACACACACAGACACACACAGACACACACAGACACACACAGACACACACAGACACACACAGACACACACAGACACACACAGACACACACAGACACACACAGACACACACAGACACACACAGACACACACAGACACACACAGACACACACAGACACACACAGACACACACAGACACACACAGACACACACAGACACACACAGACACACACAGACACACACAGACACACACAGACACACACAGACACACACAGACACACACAGACACACACAGACACACACAGACACACACAGACACACACAGACACACACAGACACACACAGACACACACAGACACACACAGACACACACAGACACACACAGACACACACAGACACACACAGACACACACAGACACACACAGACACACACAGACACACACAGACACACACAGACACACACAGACACACACAGACACACACAGACACACACAGACACACACAGACACACACAGACACACACAGACACACACAGACACACACAGACACACACAGACACACACAGACACACACAGACACACACAGACACACACAGACACACACAGACACACACAGACACACACAGACACACACAGACACACACAGACACACACAGACACACACAGACACACACAGACACACACAGACACACACAGACACACACAGACACACACAGACACACACAGACACACACAGACACACACAGACACACACAGACACACACAGACACACACAGACACACACAGACACACACAGACACACACAGACACACACAGACACACACAGACACACACAGACACACACAGACACACACAGACACACACAGACACACACAGACACACACAGACACACACAGACACACACAGACACACACAGACACACACAGACACACACAGACACACACAGACACACACAGACACACACAGACACACACAGACACACACAGACACACACAGACACACACAGACACACACAGACACACACAGACACACACAGACACACACAGACACACACAGACACACACAGACACACACACACACACACACACACACACACACACACACACACACACACACACACACACACACACACACACACACACACACACACACACACACACACACACACACACACACACACACACACACACACACACACACACACACACACACACACACACACACACACACACACACACACACACACACACACACACACACACACACACACACACACACACACACACACACACACACACACACACACACACACACACACACACACACACACACACACACACACACACACACACACACACACACACACACACACACACACACACACACACACACACACACACACACACACACACACACACACACACACACACACACACACACACACACACACACACACACACACACACACACACACACACACACACACACACACACACACACACACACACACACACACACACACACACACACACACACACACACACACACACACACACACACACACACACACACACACACACACACACACACACACACACACACACACACACACACACACACACACACACACACACACACACACACACACACACACACACACACACACACACACACACACACACACACACACACACACACACACACACACACACACACACACACACACACACACACACACACACACACACACACACACACACACACACACACACACACACACACACACACACACACACACACACACACACACACACACACACACACACACACACACACACACTATTAGTTTCTAACTATTAGTTTCCCCAGGTTCTTGAAATAGGTACCATATGAATTAATTTTTTCATTACTACTCATGAGTTTCTCATGAGCTTTTCTATATGGTATCGCGGTTATCGCTGTTTTAGAATAAACGTGGTGCAACTCCAAAAAAATAGGTAAATTTTACATGGAGAACATTTGAAAAGAACTGCATTCTGTGACGAACCTAATAGAAGTATAAATATTGTGTCTATTAGGGTGGACCTTATTTAGACTCTAGATTTATTCTAGTCGTTATAAAAATAACGGAAAGGGGCGCCACAATCGACATGAAGTTTGAAAATGTCAGCAGTTTTTTCTAATTTGACGTATAACTCTTATTTAACATTTTAAATCAGAAAATTAGAGATTTTATCGTACGTTAGAACAAAAAATGGGAAATAAACTTTTCGATTTGCATTGTCTCCACCAAATTTACTAAATTGTTTTACTTGCTGTATTTGAATTAATAATGCCAAAATATATGCGAAACATATAATACAATGTGGAGTAAGTCCATTTTGCAACCAGTATAATTAGAATGGAATAAAAAACCTCTTTTTGCCAAATAAGATTCAATTTACTTCGGACGCGTATCGGGTTATGAGCCCATCATCAGTGTGTAGAAATCTATAAATTATATACGTACAAAAAGCACATTAAAATGTAATTAATTAAACAAACTTACAGTCAAACATCATATCGAATTAATCATGGTCGGTGTATTAAAGCCCTGTGAATAATCACAAACGTGGTAATTCAGATGAGAACGTAAAAAGGAAAAGCATGGAGACACAAGCTGCGAACTTAAAGCGAAAATCTGACGAGAACGTAAAGAACATGGACGTACAACGGGCAATAGTGGTCTGCTATAGCAACAGCTGACGACAAGGACGCGGTCACGTGACCAGAATCAAAATATAACCGACCAAAAACGGTAACAATAACAAAGTAAAAATCACTAAATAACCATTATAAATCTAAACAAGTTCAAACAAATAAAGATATAAAATTATTTTATATAATTAAAGGGGGTGGGGTTATGAATGCAGAGGGAGCAAATTGGCAAACCATCTACAGGTATGAAAAAAGGGGTTTATATTGAAAATCAATTTGATCATTTAACAGGTCACAATTACGGTCATTTTTAGGTTTCTGTATCTCAAAATGTTCCAACAAATCCATTTTAAAGCCCTTATTACACTTGTGAAGTAATTTAGTGTTGTTGTAATTAATATTATGACCTGTCAAATTTGTATGAAGAAATACGTTTGAATTGTGACGTGTGAAATTGAATTGTGAATTGTGACTGCAATTTTGTTCGTATTTGTCGAAGCGGACATTGATTGTCCGATTGAAAAATGCGTCCATTACTACGCTTATCTTCACTTCACTTCTTGTCTGTCACGTTCAAATCTCGTAATCGATATTTTGCATCCTGTCCAATCGACTTGAAATTTTGCATGTTAAGAAATTTCATGTGACAACGCAAGAATCAAGAAGAAAAATAAAATTTTCCAATATTTTTGAAAACTTTTTCAAAATTTTTAATTTTTTTTTTCAATTTTCAGAAATTATTAATTTTTAGTACTAATTTTTTATAAAGCGTAGTTTTTTAAAATGAATTGTTTTACATAACTTTATTTATTTTCATTTTTGGTAATGTTTATTTTTGTTTGCATAATCAAAGCCCATGTGCCACGTCTTCCCATTGTCCGACCAACTTAAAATTTGAAGGGAATTTGTTTTTCAGTATGTCGAATAAATTCCAGGGGTGGCGTACACCCAAATTTGAAAAACAAAATTCGTTAAGAGTAACTAAGGGCCACGCTAGTGTATATGTGACGGTCATAGTGAATAATAG
This sequence comes from Aphodius sticticus, assembly GCA_963966075.1. Taxonomy (NCBI): domain Eukaryota; kingdom Metazoa; phylum Arthropoda; class Insecta; order Coleoptera; family Scarabaeidae; genus Aphodius; species Aphodius sticticus. Next base: position 54,916,336 of record OZ014506.1, read on the forward strand.
GTTATTATTAATAATTACCAGTTATCATTAATAATACCCAACTTGCGAGGTTAAAGTGAAGAATTTATCACATGAACCGGCTATTATTAATAATTTCCACCAAGCTATGGTCAATATGATATATTACAATTCCAAATTGCGTTAAGGCGATGCTACAATATAATGGAGCCTCAGATTTGGAATTTTGTTAGTACCTACATAATCGCCACACATGACACACTATTCTATTCACTGGGTTTTCAGTGATGGGCGTTAGTGACGTTAGTCGTGACTAACTGATTTAGTCTTTAGTCATGACTAACTCTCCAGATGATTGGCATATTTGTAATTAATAAGATACTTTATATTATGCTACCTACACTATTCGAGTGCCAACAGATATTTCTCAGGAGAAAGGCAGAGGGAGAATATTTGAGCTTTAATTTATTTTTATTTTATTATTTTCTAAGAATATTGTTTATTTTTTATGTGATTTGTAAGTGCATAAATCTGAATAATACTTTCTATACAGATGTTTATTTTATTTAGGTTACCAGTTACCTACTGTTAATTTTGTTTATTAATGTAGGAAAGAGTTGTTACAATTTTTAAACTTTTATTTATAAAATGGTCTTGCATGCATATGCATGAAAACACAATATTGAAAATATTGTTATTAAATGTGCAAAATTTCAAGATAATTGCGATTTGAGAATTTGCTTAATATATCCTAAAGCACGTTTACAAAAAACTACCCACCTAACTCCTTCAAACATTGCAGTCAAACCAGTCAATCTGGCGGGTTTTATGTATGTAAACCCTGACATAATTTCATTAAAAAATACTGATAGGTCAGAAAATTCCGCAGAATCAAAAAATGCAATGTTGTTTTCCAGCATTACAGGAAATAGTTTTAATTAATCAAAAGCTATCAATAATTGGAGTGTCATCGCCAAAATTAAGCGGAGTTTGAATTTGGCTCATCCAATTGTAACAAAAAAATTACCTGCTTGTATAGGAGCAAATTCTCTACAAATTTGAGGCGGATCATATACTCTATATATAGTTTATAGTTTTTGTGTAATTAATTATGATTGTTATTTTTCCGTGGCCCGAGTACTACAGCACTCGAGATCAAATAACATATTATTTACTTACCAATAAAAAGACAGCCTATGTCCTACTTTTTACGAAAAACTTTTTTCGGATGTCGTACTAAGTATAAATTTCTGCCGTTTGAAAACTTAACAAAACTGTATTCTAATCGGCTCTAATTTCTTAAGTAACTAAAAAAACAAAAAGTAGATATAAAGATTTTTAATCAGAATTAAATTTACATTCTTATAAAAATCAATAAAAAGTTTTACATGGATTTTAATCAATATCTCATTATTTTTACAATATTAACTGTAATTTAAAAATTCGATCGACAGCGTCTTTTTTTTAAACATAGACACCGGTTTTTGAATGTCATAAAAAACCGGCAAACTTTACCCGGAACTTAACTTTCTGGAAAGTTCAAATTAACCAGGTGAAATAGACGAAGCATTCATACCAAATACAATACCACGTCAAATGCCATATAATTTCGTCAACTGCCCGAATGTGGGTTGGGCTTCATCCAACCTCTGAACAAAACCCTAAATATTATATCAACGTAATACTTATAGTTCGACATACATGGAACCGAGGGTGCCATTTATCCGAGTAAAGTGCTAATTACGGACCTTGTGATCACGCGAGATATCTCCATTTTGGCACTAAAAGGATTAGCAAAAATAACTGCTTGATCGTCGTGATTTCGTCCCTTCATGTCGATGGCAGATGGCTGAACTTTTGTTGGGTCGTTTTATCGGGATTTTAGATAAGGTCGAACAGAAGTGAATTAGAATTTGTTTGTGAATTTCAGTGTACGTATGAAACTGTTACTGCACAATAAAGAACGCCACTGACGGTCAAACTTCGACAGATTCGTAAATAAAATTGTACAATTTTTTACTATAGGTAACAGGGCTACTCACAATCCAACCCTGCAATATGATTTACTAAGAAAAAGGTAGGTTACATTTATTTTTTCCACTATTGGATTGATAAAACAAATCCTGATAAGGGTTTAGGTTACAATTGTTTGTTGTTTCCATACATTTACGAGATAGTATTTGAAGGTCCATAAACACTAAATAACTAAATAAACAACTAAATTTTTATGACCAACGATAACTTCTTTAGCTCACATTATGTCAATGAGAACTGTTGACAGTTCATTTACAATACTACACGAAGGTATGCGCCAAAATCCTGTTTGCTGTAAATTAGTCAGTAGCAAATTAGTCGGTCGAGTTCATCATTTACCTTCTCGGTGTAGATGTTTGCGCACATATTTTGCCACCTCTACACTTCTATCCGACAGTTTTTGTTTACCATATGTTAATTATAAATTGAAAACTTATAACATGACAGTTCTGTGAGCAGAGTATATTGCCGGATTTAAGGTAATATTTACAGCATTTCTAATTAATATGGTTGCGCAACATATGGTACGTAGTGTGCTTCGATATGATATATAACTTTAAAATAATCATATGACCCATTTTGTAGGGAAATGTCTTATCTACAATTTTTGTTTTAACCATTATACCGTTCAACTGGCAGCAAGCGAGATATTCTAGAATAACCGTTCATGACCTTCAACCTCCTATACCTTCTTTAGCTATGCACAAGTTATTGAAAGAGAACTTGGCGACTAAAGGAAGGTATGTACAAAATTTTAAGCGCACAATCTTTGACATGACACAGTTTGTCATCATGTATATCTAAATGATACTTTTTACCATGTGTAGAAAGAATTCCAGACGTTGAATTCCCAGTAGGTATACACACAGAGTGTGGCAAAACTCTTCCTATTTTCAGGCTGAATAAAAAAAGGCTAGGAGATAATAATTTCTCTAAAAATGCAACAGGTACGTCAAGAGAACACGAGTATGTTTGCACATATATTACGTATATGTTGAAGAAAGTAGTGCGGATCGTCAGAAGACTTCAACAATGTATTTCAAATAATGGACATCACAGCTTTTAAATATCCACTTACCGTTTTTCTTTATTCATCCCCAAAAACATGAGCGCGTTTTGTCTCACCCTATATGACTTCATTGTTGTTATAGAATATAGTGTTTACAGTATTCAAATATCCAGGGTTGAGGTCCTACATGGCAGTAGTAGTACATTCTTATGTCTTATCTTATCATAATTCAATAATTAGACAAACTTAGTCCATGTGAGTAATATAGAAGAAAGAACACAACTCAAAAAGATTAAGGTACAATTAATCAGTCTAAGAGGAATATAAAATTTAACACTTTCGCTAAAATATCCAAAACATATGCAATACAAATTTCCCAAACCCAAAGAAAAAAAACCTTTAGAAGAAAAACTCTCGTGACGGATCGATTAATATTCGTTTCGCAAATTTTCTCATTCCTCGTATTGGACACCGAGAGAACTCGTATACAATACAATATACCTACGCCTCTAGTGGACATTAACGCACAAACTCTAATAGGGAGCTCGTATAAGGGACACAATATCGGAGCACAGCACGGAATGAATGGATAGATATGCATCCGCGGAATGTCCAAATGAGCATCGAGAGATGTTATAATGGCGCGGCGCTCGCCGCTTCCCGTTCCGATCTGATTCGGGGGGGGGGGGGGGGGGGGGGGCGGTCTCCTTTGATCTTGCCGCCCCCGTTTGAGGGGTGAGGGATTTCCCACCGCCTCTCGTTCCATCCAATTTTGCTAGTGAGTCATCATCCGCGTTTGCCTCTAATTTAAAACTCTCAACCCGGGATAAATAATATTTTGCAGTCGCTTAAATTCCGCAGTACAATGCGCCTACGTCTTGGTCGTGTCATAGCTGGAATTTCTGTAGCGGAGACAAAAATGGTTGGTCGCGAAACTCCACCTAATAAGCATACAATGGCCGCGCTGTCGGTTCTTGCTTGGATGCTGGGTATAAATTCATGGTTCTTTAACGGGTAGGTATACGATCCACTGTTTTGCTCCTGCTTATTCTTCCTATACTATACTTACCAAGAGTATAACTTCGTCGTTCTTCTGAGAAGAAAAATTGTACCTACTTACATCTGTAGAATACCTACTTTACTGAATAATCGGACACAGTTTTGGTCTATCGACTAGAAAGTATGGGTAAGTATATTTCTACGTCAAATCTGTAAAACTGCTTGGCTGATTTGACAAAAAATTGTACTATGTTATTATTTAATGTTTAAATCCACCGTAGGTATGCTGCTGATATGAAACGTAGGTAAGAAAAGACCTATTTGTAGTAAAAAATTGTCTCTGTGTAGCAAAAAAACTATTAATGTAGGTACTTCGCACCGGTTGAGTGTTCGGATTCCGAACACTCAACGGATTCCGAACTTCGGAATTATAGGATATATTTTCAGATTTTGCAAATCAATAACACTTTTAGCACCAAAAAGACCTAACGCGATATAATTTTCCCCGGAGCGGCTGCAAGACCCTGGAAAATATATATAATACGTGCGCTGGCGTCTAAACCGCTTGCTTGGTTTCCTGGGGCTTCGTGCTCCCCAGCTGTAAAAAAGCGGATTCCGCGTATTTTGCGCTTACCATGGCTTAGTCGGGGGCTTTTATCAAACAGGCGTGGGGGTGAGGCAGAACGGCGAAACAAGTTGCCGCCGTCGCTGCCATCGGAAGAAGCAAAAGATTTTAGCTTTAAAGTCCGGCAGCACTCGCTGCCCCTGCACCTCCCATTATACCGCAGTCCTCACCGTTCTCTGAACGAGCGGCGCAAAGCTTTTAACGACTGTCCTCGACAAACGGCTTGTTCAAGTATTATTGCGCGATTGCATCTAGGTATATTGTGATCGCGCTCGGATTTGGTGTATGTATGTAGGTCCTTTAAATTGTTTGGTTCTGCCGATGGTAATAAAAAATTTACGATATTTTGATATATTTAAGGCCAGCCTGATTGTAGAAAGTAAGCTGTCTCTTCATTTTTGTTTTAAGTCACCACTAGACTATTATTACGACAGAAAAAATTCGGTTCTCACACAATTAATACTATTAAAATCGG